>WTXD01000046.1:0-207247 GCA_022496205.1 Gloeopeniophorella convolvens | reverse complement strand
AGTACGCTCAAGTACGCACCGCTCCTTCGCCCGTCCACGCGGGAGCAAGTCGCTGATTTAGAGCCCGCTTTCTAGTACGTTCCCAAGTTAGACGCGCAATGCACCAAGGCGCATGGGGAGGGCTTCGAGCTCGTCGCGTGGCATCTGCGAGGTTAGCAGAACAGGACTTACTAAAGCATACCGTGGTTCTTACCTGAAGGAAATTCTCTAGGCTAAAGGAATATGCAGAGACGCAATGCCCATGCGACCACGAGGGTATGAATAACCATGTGCATGGCAGGTAACAGCAAGCCTCAAATGAAAACCATTCGAACGAAGGGGTCGATCATAGTTTCGAAACATGTGCTAGGCTTACATTGTCTGTTGTGGGTCAAGAGAGTTAAGAAACGCATACAGTTGACAGGATCTGATATCTGCCTTGGGGATTGACAGGGACTCAGAAGCCGCACGGTCTCGCAAGGGGGCTCCCGCCGGGCGCCCGCGGAGAGCTGCCAACAGGCTGCGCGCTCTAGGAGTCCCAGCTCATTCTATCCTTCCCCTTCTCCCTCTCACATACTGACCGGGTTATCCCCGCTCTACTGGCGGTAAGGCGTTGTTTACGTACGGACCACTTTCATATGACCAACCTACATCCGTTGGAAGCATTTATTGTTTCACCAGACACCCCACCGAGATCGGTCATTTCGGACGAAGATCGTAACTTGGCACCACCCGTGGCACATCATGCTACTATCGCCTCCACCTGCTGGTGCACATCGTAATTGAGCGATCCACAAGCTGACTGCACCTGCTGATATCAACCATTCCGCTAGACGACACCTGAACCCACACGACGGTGATGCCGTAGACTTCTGGCTCTCACCTTCCATAGTAATGTGAGTGAAAACCAGCTCTCAGAACCAAACTGCACATGGTGCCAGTTATTAACAGACGAATATCATACATTTTTCTCGACGGGTTCGAGAAGTGGGCCCTGCAAGCGCCCGCAGCGTGCGAGTTCTCCCTGCACTCGTCATTCCGCAGTCCGGTCTTAATTACTGGCGCTACGCCTCGCTTGTCGAACGGGGCCCTCTTTGAAGCACAAGACATGTGCAAGTCCGGCATTTGTGGACTTGAACTTCATCCGGGCGACGTTCTCATCTGGTACAATTTTATCAACTGCTTGCTTGTAGTATCAGGGAGACCGGTCTCTCTGCGCCTTTCACGTACCTCTGATATTTCCAAACCCCTTTGGTTCGCTTGAACCAACACTCGGGTGAACGTCAGAACTGAGGAAGAATGCGTTATCCTGCTTGGTCCCTCATCGACGTAGTCTCTCCACCGGCTGCCCGGCACCTGAATCCGAGTGGAGGGTGTGTCGTCTTCGTATAAATAGTGGCCAGTCTCGCCGTTGTGAAGACAGAAACCAACCTCTTCACTGCTCTCATCAAATGACTGACTCGAAGATCCAAATTCGCCGCGTGTTCGAAGATTCTCTTACCGGTGCGTGCTGCCCTCACAGTCACCATCACGGAGCGTCAAACCAGACGACAGAGAGCGAGAAGGAGGAGATCACCGACGTCTTTGCCGACAGCTTCAAGAACGGTGCGTGTGCGTCCCGGAACACAGTACACCGTCTCATCGATAGGCACCTCAGACCCCTTCTTCCGCATGGCGGGCAGCGTCAAGCCCGACATCTACAGGCGCATTCATCACTCTGCTTGGCTCGCTGCTATCCGCGGCGGGCAGCTGTACGTCGCGACCTACGACGGCGTCCTCGCCGGCGGGGCGGCGTGGTTCCCTCCCGGCACCGCTCTCCTTGCCATGTACGTGTGTCGCGCACTCTCCCCGTTCGGCGCGCGTGCGCACCCGGCCGCCAACTCACCCTGCACCGCGCCAGGCCCCAGCAAGGCAAAGGCGGCTTCAACGAACTGCTCGCCGACTTCGACGAGGCACAGCGCAAGTGGTTCCTCGAATATGTACGCACTGTCCCCCCAAGTCGCTCCAGTAGGCATGGAAGGCTGAGTCGGCCTACAGTTCATGCCCAAGTACGATGTGCAGTACACTCAGGCGCTCGGCAAGGGCGCCAAGCTCGCCTCTTGGCATTTGCAGATTCTCGGCGTGCGCGAGCGCTTCCATCGCCACGGCATCGGGCGAGCGCTCATCGAGCACGTCAAGCCCCTCGTGCGTCTCATCACTTCTGCCTCCCTTCTGAGTTCTCCCTCACGCGCACGTGCTCACGCGGTCGACGCCGCAGGCGCAGGCCGACGGCGTGCCGCTCTGCCTGGATACGCAGAACCCGAACAATGTGAGTTCGCACCCTCCAACGGAGCGCGCAGTGCTGATCACGTGTGTGCTGCGCACAGGTGCCGTATTACCAGGCGCGCGGTTTTGCTCTCAAGAGCGCAGCTGAGGGTGAGCGGTACGAGCACCCGCTGGGCAGCTTCCAGACCTGGGTCTTCGCCACCGAGAGCGCGTGATTTCGTAGAATAGTCAGATACGTCTCCGAGCACCCACTCCCCAATGCCAGTGTAATGTCCACATCTTCGGAACATCTCATGATCGATGATAGACCGCTTGTCCGAGGCCATGCGAGTTGACGGGACAATGATGTCACCCTTGGAATCGTCACTTATCGTGTATCCGTTGACTGAAGGAACATGAATCGGAACATACAGTGCTTCACATCGGATAACGAGCGCAAGTGAATGTGTACAACACAGGCATGGGTCAACGAGCGAGAACTTTCAGGGGACTAGACATCAGACAATCGGGAAAGGAAAACGTAACAAGACTCAGAATAGCTCTGCGTGTGGGCCCTCCGTCATGCGTTGCGAAAACGCCCAGCTGGGCGTCGACGCGTGCGACGCAGCCGCGGACACACACAGCGCGTCGGGCGGCTCGGGCGAGCCGCGGAAGCCCGGCCCGATGCTGCTGGCGCCGTCGCCCATATACCCGCCATCCAAGAACACATCAAGAGGCGGAGAAGTCGAGCGTCCTGGGGTGCACGAACGAGTACGCCAAAGTATCACCAAAAGTCGCGAATCCCGATGAAGCTTGATCGTGTCGTACGAAGATTGCCGGCATTTGCCAGCTGGCCGGGCGGCCGGGTTTTACGGAGTCGCGACCTGTCGCGACTTCAAATGACGGCGTCCTCTCCAGCAAGACGGTGTGGTTTCCGTCGACTACTGGGACTACCTTCCTTGGTACGTATGTATGCTATGCGCTCATCCCTGCCCACTCACTCCTGTCTCCGCGCCAAGCCCGAGCAAGGCAAGGGAACCTATTACGACGACCTGTTCGCCAAATTGAGGCGCAGCGCAAGCTCGGTGGCTTGAATACATACGCTCCGTTTCTTTGCCCACCCACACAGGAACAAGTCGCTGATTGGGCCTGCTTGCCAATACGTGCCTGAATTCGACACGCAGTGCATCAAGGCACACGGAGGGGGTTTCGAGCTTGTCGCGTGGCACCTACAACTTGGTTAGCAGACCAGGACCTACTAAGGCATATCATGGTTCTTGCCTGATGGAAGTTCTCTAGGCTAAAGGAAATGTGAAGACGCAATGCTTATGTGACTGCGAGGGTCTGAATAGCCATATGCTTGGCGGGTAACAGCAAGCCTCAGGTGAAAGCCATCCAAACGAAGGCTTCAGTCATAGTTCGGAAACATGTGCAAGGTTTGCATTGTCTATTGTGGGTCAAGAGAGTTAAGAAACGCTTGTTGTTGACGAGATCTTATGTGTACCTTGGGGACCAGTGGGGGCTCGGAGGCCGCATGGTCCCGCAGGGCAGCTGCCGCCGGGTGCCCGCGGAAGCTGTCAACAGGCTGCGCATCCTAAGCGGTCCCGGCCCATTCTGCTCTTCTCCTTCTCCATCCCACATGCCGACCGGATCTTCCCCGCTCCACTGGCGTAAGGCGTTGTTTACGTACGTACCATCTTCATAGGACCAACGTACTAACACTCATCGGAACATTTATTATTTCATCAGACATCATCGAGATCGGTCACCGGTCACTCAATGGCACATCATGCTACCATCGCCTGCGCTTGCTGGTGCACATCGTAATCGAGCGATTCACAATGCTGGATACATCTGCTGATTTCAACCATTCTGTTCGACGGCACAGGCTGGACTCACACGACGATGTTGTAGGCTTGCCTGGCTCTCGTCATTCTTGTTCATCGCCCTCCCGGTGACTCCCACCTTCCATAGTGATATGAAAGCCAACTTGCGGAACTAACCCACACATGATGCCAGCTGTCGACGAACAAATCCCACCCATATTTCTCGATGGGTTCGAAGTCAGGTGCCAGGCAGCGGAAGGGCAGACTACGCCAATGAGAGACCAAGCAGGACAAAACAATCTTCCTTAGCGCTGACGTTTCCCGAATATCAGCGTAATGAACCAAAGGGGGTTGGAAATATCAGAGGTACGTGAAAGACGCGGAGAGAACCGGTCTCCCTGATACTACGAGCAAGCAGTTGATAAAATCATAGCAGATGAGAACGTCGCCCGGATGAAGTCCAAGTCCACAAATGCCGGACTTGCACATGTCTTGTGCTTCAAAGAGGGCCCCGTCCGACAAGCGGGGTGTAGCGCCAGCCATTAAGGCCGGACTGCGGAATGACGGGCGCAGGGAGAACTCGCACGCCGCGGGCGTTTGCAGAGCTCACTTTTCGAGAGGAGGGGGTGTCATCTTCGTATAAATAGTGGCCAGTCTCGCCGTCGTGAAGACAGAAACCAACCACTTCACTATTCCCATTCAATGACTGACTCGAAGATCCAGATTCGCCGCGTGTTTGAAGACTCCCTCACCGGTGCGTGCTGCTGTCACAGTCACCATCACGGAGCGTCAAACCAGACGGCAGAGAGAGAGAAGGAGGAGATCACCGACATCTTTGCCGACAGCTTCAAGAACGGTGCGTGTGCGTCATGGAACACAGTACACCGTCTCATCGACGGACACCTCAGACGTCTTCTTCCGCATCGCGAGCGACGGCAAGCCCGACATCTACAGGCGTATGCATCACTCAGCCTGGCTCGCTGCTATCCGCGGCGGGCAGCTGTACGTCGCGACCTACGACGAAGTCCTTGCCGGTGGGGCAGCATGGTTCCCTCCCAGGACCGCCTTCCTTGCCACGTACGTGTGTTGCGTACTCGCTCCATCCGGCGTGCGCGCCCACCCGGCCGCCAACTCACGCTGTTCCTGCGCTAGGCCCGAGCAGGGCGAAGGCGGCTTTAAAGAGCTGCTCGCCGAACTCGACGAGGCGCAGCGCAAGTGGTTCCTCGAATATGTACGCATGGTCCTTCTGCCTGGCCTCGTAGGATTCGGGGACGCTGAGTCGGTTCGCTAGTTCTTACCCAAATACGACGCGCAGTGCACCGAGGCGCTCGGCGAGGGCACCAAGCTTGCCTCCTGGCACCTGCAGGTCCTCGGCGTGCGCGAGCGGTTCCAACGACATGGCATCGGGCGCGCGCTCATCGAGCACATCAGGCCTCTCGTGCGTGCTCCCGCTTGTGTCCCCTCTCCCTACGCGTGTTCATACTCCAGACGACAGGCACAGGCAGACGGCGTGCCGCTCTGCCTGGAGACGCAGGACTCGAACAATGTGAGTCCGTGCCCTTGGAGCGCGCCCAGTGCTGACCGCGTGGGTGCTGCGCACAGGTGCCGTACTACCAAGCGCGCGGGTTTGCTCTCAAGGGCTCAGCCGAAGGCCAGCAATACGAGCACCCGCTGGGAAACTTCCGGACCTGGATCTTCGCCACCGAGAGCACGTGATCCCCTGAAATAGTCAGATATGTCCACGATTACCCACTCCCCAATGCCAGTGTAATGTTTGCGCTATCTTCGGGACGTCTGATGTACGAATACATGATCGACGATAGATAGCCGTGCGAGGTGGTGGGACAAGGAAGTCACACCCGCAATCGGTACTTGTCGAACATCCATTGGTTGAATAAACACAATGAACTAGGACACGCGGTGCTTCACATTGGATAACGAGCGCAAAGGAATATGTACTACAACACAGACATGGATCAACGAGCGAGGATCAGGGGACGAGGCATCCGAAATTTGGGAAGGGGAAACGTAACAAGACGATCGCAGGTAAACAGGATACGAACGGGCAAGAACGATGCACCCGACTCAGAACAGCTCTGCGTGTGGGCTCTCCGCCATGCGTTGCGAAAACGCCGAGCTGAAGCTCAGACCCGCCCAGCTGGGCGTCGACGTGCGCGACCCAGCTGCGGACGCATACAGCGCGTCGGGCGGCTCGAGCCAGCTGCGGAAACCCGACCCATCGCTGCTGATGCCGTCGCTCGCATACCCGCCATCCGAGAACATATCAGAGTCGCTCAGCGAGACATGCGACGCGAGCTCGCGCTCCGACGGCGGCGTGCGCGCGTCCGGCGAGCCAGCATCTACGAAGCCGGACGAGGCGGAGAAGTCGAGCGTCGGGAGCACGAACGAGTACGCCGGGTCGAGCGGCGCGCCGAGGTCGAGCGCACCCAGGCCGCTCTCGTCCGGGCCCGAGCCGAGCTCCGACAGGAAGTCGTCGCCCGCCTCGCTCGCGAAACCGTCGTCTGCGCGTTGCTCCTCGAGCACGCACCACCCCGTCGCTGCCTCACCCAGGACACCACGCACCGCGTGCGCGGACCACCCGGCAAAGTGCACGCGCAGGACACCTGCACCGCGTGCGCCGCCGAGCGCGTCGCAAGTGGCGCCGTGGTCCCATACCTGCGCCGCGTCAAGTTGTTCGAAGAGTGCGCGCACACGCGCGGAATGCCGCGTATGGTCAATATGCAGTGCGGAGAGCTCCGCGAAGGGTAGGAGCGGGTGCTGCTCCTGTGCGTAGGATGGTGTGAGTGGGAGCGGGGCACGCGCGGTCGGCGTTGGCGCGAGGGGCACGAGGAGAGTGGCTGACACGTCCGGGACGCACGGCAGAGCGAAGTAGTCGTCGTACTCGGCCGGCGCGGCGGGCGCAGCTGTGGTGGCAGAGGCAGCGGGATGGAACGAGATCTTGGTGCAGACGGGGGCCGGGCCGGCGCGCTTGGACTGCTTCGAGGGCTCCTTGCGCACCTTGAGCGCGGGGACGGGCTGCTGCTTCGTGCGCGTGTCCCAATCGGCCTCGACGAATGCACGGGCCGCCACAGGGACGTTGTAAATGTTGTCGGCGATGCTTTGGAAGATGGGGCGTCCGGTGGTGAAGTTCCGCGCGGTTCCGAGACCGACTTGAGCGATGCCACGCGGCACAGCGGGCGGGCGCGGGAGGCGCGGGGCGCCCATAGGTCGAGAGAGGGCGTGGCGTACATGCAGTGACAAGTTATTCTCGATGGTGGGGATCCGGTGCGCCGCAGAGTGCACGGTGCGCGATGTCGCCCCTGGCACATGCATCGTGCCCGGGGTAGTGAGGTGACCGACGAAGGCATTGAGCAAGTTCTTGGTCCTGTGAAGCGCGCGCGAGGTAAAGGATGTTGGCTGGAGAGTCGAGCGAGGTACGAAGGCTGGCTGGGTGTGGAGACCACGGGAGGTGGTCGATATGTTAGGGGGGTTGTGCACAGCGCGGAACGCCTGCCGCGCCAGGGCGGTCAGGTTCCCCGACGATGCCATTTGCATCGTGGGCTAGCGCCTGATAGCAAACACGACGCAGATGGGGGCTGGGTCAACGGGTGGTCGTAGTGTAGTGCAAAGCGGGGTGATGCTTTTAGGGAGCGAGCTGGGGCTCCTAGTTCTGCCGTTGCCGCGTCGACACGCGTATGCGTTTATTACGTAATCATACAGCCGTGCACTGCCACTGACTGACAGCTCCGCTCCGCTCTCCTCCCCCGCCGCGACCTCGCTCGTTGCGCAACTTAACAGCAAGTGCCTCGCAGCTCTCGCAGCACCATTATCACGTGAGCCTGCATCTACGACTATTCCTCATATCAGGGAGGCCAGCGGACTGTGGGGAGTCGGCAGCCTAGAGATCTAACAGCCGCCACTCTACTTGGCGAATGTGGGAGATGGTTGTCCCGAACATTGGACTTCGGTCCCTACTTGGGATACGTCGCCTCAAATCGAGCGCTTGTATCACATGCGTCGAGCCACCACAACAGTATGCACGTTCATGCATCATGTATGATGCAAACAATCACGCAGCGTACATGAGATATGTAGTCGTACACACAATCTTGCAGCTTCGCCCGACCTCCGCTTACTTGCCGAAGATGGTTTCGAACGTCGTTCCCTCGTGGCTGCAAAACTCGTCAATGTGTGTAGCCGTGTCAACGTCACCAAGCCTTACCCAATGAAAGCCCTTCCGGGGTCCTGGAACGTTCTAAACAGTGCCGCTCAAAATGAACTTGCGATGACGATCAAAGGACATATCCATGCTTACATATATGCCCTATCTCCCGGGACTCCCAATTCTTTCTCGAAAAACTCGAATAGAGACTTGCTGTACGCCTCGTTCTTCTGCGGAGTGATGTTGTCCAAGCTCACCTAGCAGAACGTCAACACGTGTTCACGAGCGAGGGGATGAGAGAACGTACAATGGAGAGGAGGAAGGCGGGATCGAACGTCCCTCCAAAAGTGAGGAACTCGTTGTACTGGAGCGAGATCGAGATATATTTCTCGGGTTTTTCGAGGAGCTCTGCAGATAACTATATGGCGCACTCAGATGGCAATGCGCGTCAATATATTCGGTAGGTTATACCTTAGAGAATCTCAAGACGAACGCCTTCGGATCGGGGACCTACGCGAGAGTGAGAAAATGCGATCTGTAGTGCAATCATGATCGCTTGCCTTAACGTTCGTTTGAAGAATGAGAGAGGGCATGTTTATTCAGTCTGTGGGCGTAGGACAGCCGAGGCGGTACTTGATGGGAGCGGCAAGGAAGATCCTTTCTCCTGTGGAGGCTTTATATACAGTGAGAAGCCGCGAACGTGACACTCGCCCTAGTCAAGTGAAAGGAGAAAGCTCTCACTCAGCGCACGCGATCGATGCGAATCTGTAGTCTCCATGTGCAGACCTTAGTAATCACAGATGATAGTCGATCTGTTTGATTATAAGGTCTGCTCCTGTCTGCTCCGATAGTTGGGCCGTTGGCAGGGGTCGTTCGGTTTTAAGAGAAGGCGTTAACGCCATCCGGGTCGTGCGGACCGCAGTTTGGGCTCTCGGTCTCGCGCCCCTCGCGTTCAAGCTCTCGTGGGCAAGCCTTGTCGTGTGGCCACGGCTCTCCTGCAATCGTCACTTTAGATCTCACACGGATCTACTCTCCCACCGGCCCCAGATGTGTTCAATGCGGCGATCCGTATATGGCACCCACACTCTCAGTGCGTGCCCAAGCAGAGGCGATGAAGCGCAAAATGCAACCTCAGAGGAAAGTTGATGGATCAATCTCCAATAACAATGTCTTGGCCGCTCCAGGTGCTCGAGCAAAAGACGTCCCGCGTCAGTGTCGGCGCCTGGTACATGGTTTGAAAGCGTATGACAAGAGTGGCTTCGAAACGCAACAAAGCATCAGTCAGAGTATCTGAGGTGCATGTCAGTCTTCATAATCAACGGGATACGATTAGTACGCGCGGCCCTTGTGCTCACCAGAATACCGCGGGTCAGTATCCCAGCAAGTTTTCTACTCACGGGATCATACGTCATGCTTCACAAGTCATCCCCGTCGCTCTGGGCGTCATCTCCGCCTTCCTCCATAGCGCTGGCGGTACGCTTCCGCCGCTTGCCTCGAGGACCCCATTTGCTGCCGCCTGCCACCGACTCGTCTATACCGTCACCGATCGTGATGACTACGCTGAGGCTCGACTTGGCTCTTGAGCGATACGATATGTCCTCGTCCTCGTCGTCAGGGATGATCTCGTCTTGCACGTCCACAGTTCCAGTGAGGATTTTCGTGCGTATCTCGCTTGCAGAAAATGGAAGGACTTCTGGAATAGATACAGCTAACGTGGACAAGTGCGGAATGGCCGCGCCCAGGGCAGACAGATGCAGAGACTTATATCTGCAAAGTGCGTCAGCGATGTCAAGCGTACGAGGGAGGGTGCGCGACGCACCCATCCTTCAATACGAGGTCCTTGCATCGCCTAAGATACGCGCCTAGCTTTGTTTTGCGCGTGATGGTGATGAAGTTCTTCCCTTCGTGGTGTGCAGACCGCGGACCTGTGGCAGAGACACCAGCGGGGACAGTGGGGAACGGCCGTGGCGGGACAAGCTTATTCAATCGGTGCTTGGGCTGCGCAGGCGTTCTCGATGGCCCGGATGCCTTCTCCTTGCCTTTCTCGTCGGGCTGGGTGTCATGTGGAACTGTTGCAGGCGGCGCGTCCTTGGCGGGGACTTGGGTGGCTGGCGAGGTCTGTACGCTTGCCATTGGTGCAGTGGGTGTTGTTGCCGCAGCTACAGGCGCATTCTGCTTGTGTCTTTTCTGGCCGGGCCCGTGGTTGGAGTTGTCTGCCTTGCGTTTCCTCATTGACTGACCATGGTCCGTGAGTCGACGGACCCGACACGGTCGTGTCAGTCACGAGACGCTGATGCGACCTGCCCTAATTCCGGAGGGGCGGGCCGGGGAAGTTTTGCAGGGCGGGAGAGTTGGTGTAGTCGGAAGGGCGACAGCGCTATAATCTGATCCTCCATCTCCCCAGTCAGCGCCGCGGCGACTCTCATCCGCTTTCTCTTGCTCAGTCGCACAAGGGGACACCTACCTTTACGAAAAATGAGTCAAGACCAGGCAGAGCAGAATATTCAGATGTGGAAGGTCAAGAAGCTCATCAAGAGCCTTGACTCTGCCCGGGGGTGCGCGGCTCACACTTGGTCGTAGAGTATTGCGATGCTCACCTAAGTGCCTTTCAGGGCGGGCACTTCCATGATCAGTCTCATCATTCCCCCGAAGGTGCGCCCGTTCCGTCTGATTGCCAGAAAAGGGCTGCAGTCTCACTGTGCTTTGTCCTCCCTAGGATCAAATTTCACGCGCGTCCGCCATGTTGACGCAGGAATACGGAACTGCGTCTAACATCAAGTCCCGCGTCAATCGGCTCTCCGTACTTGCTGCGATCACCAGTACCCAACAGCGCCTCAAGTTGTACAATCGTGTGCCGCCAAACGGCCTCGTGTTGTTCGTGGGTACGATCTTGACCGACGAAGGCAAGGAAAAGAAGGTCTCGTTCGATTTCGAGCCCCACAAACCAATCAACACGTGAGTGTCCCGCTCGTGCAGCCTCTAGCGGAATTTTGAAGGAGCGCACGCAGATCGCTCTACCTTTGCGACAACAAGTTCCACACCGAGGCGCTCTCCGAGCTGCTCGAGTCGGATTCCCGCTTCGGCTTCATCGTCATGGACGGTAACGGCACTTTGTTTGGCACGCTTGCCGGGAACACGCGCGAGGTTATTCACAAATTCACCGTCGATCTGCCGAAGAAGCACGGACGTGGTGGACAATCCGCGCTCCGTTTCTCACGTCTGCGTGACGAGAAGCGCCACAACTACGTGCGCAAGGTCGCTGAGCTCGCGGTGCAGCACTTCATTACCAACGACAAAGTCAACGTCACCGGTCTCGTCCTCGCTGGTAGCGCGGACTTCAAGACTGAGCTCAGTCAGAGTGACATGTTTGACCCACGTCTCGTTGCGAAGGTCATCAAGGTTGTTGACGTCAGTTACGGCGGTGAGAATGGCTTTAACCAGGTATGTGCACTTGTGAGCCCGTTCTCCGTTTCTAAATGTAACGTCACGCTATGCAGGCCATTGAGTTGGCTGCGGAGTCCCTTGCCAACGTCAAATTCGTCCAGGAAAAGAGGTTGATCCAGAAGTACTTCGATGAGATCAGCCAGGATTCTGGCAAGTATTGCTTCGGTATCGACGACACGCTCAAGGCGCTTGAGCTTGGTGCTGTCGAGACTTTGATCGTCTGGGAGAACTTGGACATCACTCGTTATGTCCTTCGCAACGCAGCTAACGGTAAGAATCTCAAACTCATCTACGGCATGCCTGGGCTCAGCTCTGCACAGAGGAGGTTCTTGTCCACGTTAGCAAAGAGCAAGAAAAGGACCGCGAGAAGTTCTTAGACAAATCGACTGGCCTCGAGATGGAACAGGCGCAGGAGCCGCAGCCCTTGCTCGAATGGTTCGCGGAGAAGTACAAGGAGTTCGGCGCCAACCTCGAGTTCGTGACGAATCGCTCGCAGGAGGGCGCACAGTTCGTCAAGGGCTTCGGCGGCATCGGCGGCCTGCTGCGCTACAAGGTCGACTTCACGAACCTCGGCCCGACTGACGAGGACGAAGACGAGTTCTTCTCCGATGACGAGGACATCTGACGGTTTTGCGGGCTCCGAAATGGAGCCTCGCCCGGGGACGGCAACGGTAGGGGTACGCCGGGCGAGGTGGAGGGGGGTGCGTTGGCGCATCGGTGGGTGGTGCAGGTGGTGGATGCGGTTGGGTTTGTGGGTGGGAGAGGTGTTTTGCGGTCGGCCAGAAGGGAGTCCGTCCGCCGGGGAAGACTTGTGCGTGGATGCGCGCGTGCGTTCTTACTCCACGGAGGTGCCATTGACACAAAGCATGATCATGAGCTTAGGTGTGTCTTCCTCTGTTCCCCGACCTCGGCCTCCCGAGCCTAACGTCCTTTTCCTTCATCAGCTTCGCGCCGACATGTATATCAGAGAGGGCTCGACACTCGAGTTTCGCTGGTTATATCCAGCTGCCGACGTCCCTCCAAAAACCAGGGATGCGCGATTCCTCCGAGGCGGAGAGAGATGTGTTGTAGTGTAGTCGAAGCGAATGTTCTGTTGTACGTCCGATCTTGTCTGTGTTACCCAGGATAGCTTGTATCCTCAATGGAAAGCACTGTGTCTGTTATTGCACAAGCAGTATCGAGTGTGGTACATGTTTATAGAATTAACAGAGATTCGAGGTGTCCGACCTACATTTAGCGCTTCAATTCTTATCACGTTTAACGAACCATACCTCCGCGTCATCCTCCACCGACCCATACCCGCCACGCTCGCCCACTGCACCAATCCCGAATCCCTTGACGCTCCCATCGTCCCGCAAGACAAACTCCACGGAGTCCGGCGGGCCAAGCCAGTGCGCAAACGGCGTCGTATTCCGCCCGTACCCAGCTGGATATACGGTGCCCGCCATCAGCAGGAACCGCCTCTCCGCGAGCGGCACCAAGACGACGTGGTGGGTAAATACCGACTCCCATGCAGCGAAGAGGTAGCCCGCGGTGAGGTTATGCACGCCTGACGTGCCCTCGATGCTGCGGAGGTCGCGCAGGACGCTCTGACATGCGCTCGACTCGCTCTGGGCGCTGCACAGCGTCAGGCTCCCATATCCCAGATCGTCATATGTGCCAGTGAGATCAGCAGCGGGGGCCGCGTCCATTTCGCACGCCATGTCGACCCGATGCGGCGCAGGCCACGCGGGGAGGCTCTCGGGATTATGCGGCACGTTGGGTTCTGGCAGCGCCTCGAGCGCGTCGGGCATCCCGAACAACTTCCTTGCGATGACGAAGCTAAGATCGATCATAACCGGCTGCTTCAAGTCTGCGTTCACGAGGGCGATGACAGCGATACCGTCCCCGAGCGCCGCGGCGATCGTCGCAGACACGCCGGGCGCGCCGCCGGTATGCTGGATGAACTGTGTGCATGCGCGTTCGCTCGTCACTACGAAGACATATGGAAGATCGGGCGCGCTTACGTCGTGGCCTGCGTAAGAGAAGCGGGCCCATCCCATGCCGTAGCCCCGGATCGAGTAAACTGAGCTCTGGGGGGTAGAGTCCGCGATGCTGTGGGCGGACGTCGCGGCCTCCAAGGCGGAAGGCGGGACGACGGTCGTGTTCGTGCGCGGGTCGACGCCGCCGTTCAGGTGGACTTTAACCCAGGCGCTCTGCTCCAGCGCTTTAGCCCGGCAGCATATGGCGCCTGAATGGCGAGACGTACCAACTCTTCTACGTTTGAAATGACGCCGCCAGGGCCGGCCATGAGGTCTGTATAGTTCTCCTTAATCCAGTGGGGTATGAGTCGCCCGGTGGGGTCCCAGGTCTGGCTCGCCTTGCCAGACTTGATGGCCGCATTTACCGAATAGGTGGACGAAGTCATGTTCAAAGGCTTGAAGATACGACCTTCGACGAATTCCACGAAAGAGACTCCTGACAACGCCGTAACGATTTGCGCGCCAACCATGTACATCTGTTGTTGGTGAGAGGTGCACAAGTGATGCTGGATGGACACGAACTGACTTGATTGTTGTAAAGATACGACTCGCGGAGCTCATAAGAAGGGCGCAGGTTCCTGAGATTTCTGGTGGCGCTCAGGGTGCTGTTGCCTGGCTTGTAGGCTAGATCATGGCTGGGTAGAGATGTGAGCCCTTGTGTTGGTGGTACCAATGGAGTCATCGATACGCACCTTGGCAAACCGGACTGGTGGGACAGAATATCAATCAGGTTGGCCTTCTCAGTTGCCCAGGGATCGGAGAGCTCCCAGTCATCAGGTAATATGTCTGCCACTTTTGTCTTCCAAGTGAGGGTGGGTAGGCCTGAGGGAAGAGGAGTTGCATTCCGCCCGTGCGCATAATCGTCGATCAGTAACCCTATTGCCGCAGCCAGAAACGCCTTCGAGCAAGAGCCTATGTTGAAGAGCGTCTGAGACCGACGCACCCTAGGTCAGCATTTGAACGGGTCTTGGGACGCAAAGTGCACAACGTACATCGGTGGTCACTGCAGCCCCATCTTCCGACTTCTTGCCCCACGCACCGAACTCAGATAGACCGTCCTTCCGAACAACAGCCAGCGTCAATCCAGGGATGAGGTGCGCGTCCATAATCTCCTGCACGGCCTTCCCGAATTCAGGGGTCAGGATAGGCTGCGTAGCCGATGAAGATTCATATGCATCGAAGGGCTGCTGACTGCCAGTTGCGATGGTGCTTCCAGCGCGCAAAAGCGCGATGACGGTGACGAGCCTGAGCCTCATCCTATGGTCTGGCACCCAGAAACGGTGGATTTAGTGGTGGGTAGTAAAGGCACAAGTGCAACATGTGCAATCCCAATATAAGGCTGATGGCAAGGAGGTCGTGGCATCCAGATTCGAAGTGGAACCTCTGCGCAGTCAAAGACGCGTCGCGTCACGTCATCACGCTATGTAAGTCAACATCGAGCTTTGACGCCGGAAACTAAGGGACGGCCGGGGATGCAGCCGACCTAGTGCTCTGCACCCCGAGATTGTTCAACATGCACAAACTCGCGCTCATGTTGACCGTTTGATGAACCATGCGTCAGCCTCGTCCTCCACCAATCTGAACCCTTCTCTCTCGCCCACATTAGTAAAAGCCTCGGGAAATTATGATGGATTATGGGAAACTGCAAAATAGGACATTAGTGATGTAACTTACCAGCAATGATAATCAAGATAGCGATAAGATCTTAGATTGTAAGATGATCGAAATTAACTGCCAATTAATTATGTCAGATCTTAATCTTATCGTGATCATGTCGAGATCTTGCAATCTGGCAATGTCAGATTGGCACTGATTGGCAATTTACACATAGGTTGCCCGGGAATTGCAATCAGGGTACCAGAATATAGAGGGTATCAGAACCCTACACCTGGGATTACCAGGGATATCCAAGCACATAACATTCTCACATGACAATGGTGAGATCAGTGCCAGAATACTGGAAGTACATCCCCTCAAGACTGTAGTAAAAAGGTGCTAGATGTACAGACTTGTGCACCTGAGTTGCTATATATATAGTATACATGTAGGAAACATAGTAAAGATGCAGTGGTGCAGTTGGAATGCTGTTTCTAGTGTGGTGCTGTGGTGAGTCACGTGCATGCACCCTGGGTTCAATCCCTGGTGGTGCAAGTTGTCCCCAGAGGCTGGGGGGGTTAAATTTATTGCTACGGGTTCCTTGCATAGCTGATAAGCTCCCTAATCAATGGTAACCTCTATAATCACTTGTAAACCCCAAAATGCATTGTAGACTTCGTAATCGGTTCGCTACAAAAGCTGCTGTAATATGCAATGATAATCTGGCCTCGTTGCATCTGATGCTTACGGGGAATCTGATGATTATGACCGATGATAATTACTCATAATATTTCAAGGCTTTTGCTGATGCAGGATTCCAAACCCCTTCACCGCTCCGTCCTCGAAGACGAACTCAGCATCCGCCTGAATGATCCAGTCCGCGAATGGGGTGATATTCCGCTCATACCCCGAGGGGTATAGTGTGCCCACGCGTAGCTGATATCCTGTCCCCGCGAAAGGCACTAGCACTGCGTGTGTGCTGAAGACAGGGCCCCACACGGCAAAGAGGTCGTGTGAGCCGTTCAACGGAGACCCTTTGACGGCTCGGAAGTCCGCCAGTACGGGCAGACATACATCCGACTGGCTTTCGGCGCTGCACAGCGTCACGGTGCCATAGCCCATGTTGTCGTATATCCCAGCGAGGTTGACCGGGGAGAGCACATGTCTACTCTCGCCACATGCCTGTGAGTGGACCGCCGTGACGCGGGGCTCAAAGGGTCGCGTTGCACGTGCGGAAGTGTAGGAGTTGCGTCAAGGTCATCGCTCAGTCTGAACAACTTTCTTGCAATGTAGTATGTGAGGTCGGTCATTGGTGCGCGTTTAGCGTCCGCGTTCGCGAGGACAATGACAGCGATTCCGTCTGTAGGAGCGGCGGTGATCATCGCTGACACGCCAGACGCTGCGCCGCCGTGCTGTATTATCTGCGTGGAAGCACATGTATCAGCCGGGGATAGATGTTCACGACATAAAGCGCGTGCTCACGTCGTGTCCGGCATAGGAAAAGCGACCCCAACCCATGCCATAACCGCGGATGGAGAAGGTCGGTAGATCACTGGGATTCCCGATGGCGATGCTATGAGCAGACGTTACGGCGTCGAAGGCAAATGTAGGGATAATCATTATGTTTGTGCGCGGGTCGACGCCGCCATTCAGGTAAATGCTAATCCATGCGCTCTATCCTGATGATGAGTCCAGCATGTAGTGATGAGGCTGTGCAACGCACCAATCTCTCCACGCTGGATATCACTCCGCTGCACCCAGCCATGAGATCTACATATTTCTCCCTAATCCAGTGGGGTAGAAGCCGCCCAGAGGAGGCCCAAGTTTCGCTTGCTTTGCCCGACTTGATCGCAGCGTTAGTAGAGCAGGTAGAAGATGTCATGTTCAGAGGCTTGAAGATACGATCGTGACGAGCGAAGTCTACGAATCGGATCCCTGAGAGTTCTAGAACGACTTGCGTGGCAACCATGTACGTCTGAATCTCGGCGTCAGGATAGCGTAGACATATACAGGCATGTCTGCAGACCTAACTGTTGTACAAGTACTGCTCACGAAGCTCATAAGAGGGACGCAGGTTTCTGAGGTTCCTAGCAAGACTCTGCAGGTCATGCTTGTAGGCTAGATCGTGGCTGGAATGACTCCTGAGCTTCGGAGCTATGGTCGTGGCTCGGATCCGACACACCTTGGCAATCCGGATACATGGGACAGTATATCAATTAGGTTCGCCTTTTGACTCGCCAGGAGTCGGAAAGTTCCCAATCGCCGGGGAGGAGGTCTTCCAGCTTCGTCTGCCAGCTCAAAGTTGATAGGCCTGATGGAAGCGGCGTCGCATGTCTAGTGGTTCCGAATCAGTAATGGAAACGCAAGGAAGCCAGTCACGTACGTCTGTGGTCATCACAGATCCTTCTTCCGACTGTATACCCCGAATTCAGGTGGTCCACCCCCTCGAACGACAGCCAACGTCAGGCCAGGAATGTGCTCCGCGTCGACAATCTCTTGAACCATCTTGCGGAATTCTGGAGTGATGATGGGCACCGTCGCCTGCGAGGGATTATGCGCGTTAAAAGTCCATTGGTTTTCAGCTGACGCCATCTGCAAATCCAACACACGAGAGAGCGAGGACGGAGACAAAGGGATTGAACTTCATCTTACGGTTTGAAACGCAGGGGTAGTCTCAGCGATGACGATGACTGGCGAAAGTACAGCATGACAGGAACATTTGCGATCCGGAAGCGAAAGACGCTCGAGGAGGCCATATAGAGAAAGTGGCGAGCAGAACAATGCACTGATTGTGAGTACGTTGGGTATCTTCGCAGCACCTTCACGAACATGAAGCGCTCCGAGTCAAAGCTTCCGAGGTCGCGACGTATGTAGGTCGGAGTGATGACAGTGGCTGCCGCGCAGGAAAGCGAGTCCGGAACTGTTCGGAATCCAGACTTCCTTCGACGTGAACAATGGTAGCTAGCCAGGAAGATTTAGGGTCTTGGGAGGATGCGGATGCGATGTGCCACTGGGATCTGCAATGGCGAGCACGGCATGCGGAGTCCAATTTACACCACATGTGCTGCACTCCGAATGAAGCTCGAGCGTCGGCGTCTGACGCACATTGATAGATGATCTTCGACTGGGACGAGTGTTCTGTCACCACCATGTGAGACTCATGTGAGGCTCTCAGCGATCCACATATCTTATCAGCTCTGCTGGCAAAGAATCCAGTGACATGCCCAGAATCTATCTTTACTGCGACCGTGTCCACCGCCGCCCATTCCGAGTAAATCTTCGAAGCCCACCTCTTCTCGATAGTAATAACCACCCTGTGCTCCTCCGACAGCTGCGGGTCCGCGATGGAGGCCGGCTAACCACCGGGTCTCGGCCCCTGGCATCTCGACAACGTTGAGGCGGAGGTCTCTCAATGTCAATATTCAACCCACGAGCGCTGAAGGGCTGACGCCCAGAACTTGCCAACGCCGCAACTGCATCCGCATCGCTGCCGCTTCCATAACTTGGTGCACGAAACGAATTCCTCGTGCATGCTGCACCGTTACAAGCTGCTCATCAACACACGCGCTCTACACGGGCAACCCCGCGCGCCGTCGCCTGGACCCACCTATGCCCAAACGCGCGTGCCGCCGTCATTTCGGGACATTCGCACATAAGTGGACCCACGCTCCCACCGCATCTCTCTCGCTCAGCACCCACCGTCCCCGCATGGCTTGGCAGCAGTCCTGGGGGAGGTTTTACGAGGGGGTTGTTCAGAAAAGGTGACTCTGGCTTCGAGGTACCGCGGTCACGGCTCCCCGTCCCCCTTCCTCGAGAACTCACTCCCGCCGAATGTTTCAGTCACTCCTAAAACGGCCGGGCACGAGACTAACTGGGCTAAGGGACACGTGCTACGCTATAGCCGTAACGCCCTTCTATCAGAGCGGAGCCCGACGTACAGAAGCCCTCCCAGAAGCCACCGCTGGTCACTACTCACCTTCACGAACGCTCTATTTGCGACGGCAAGCCAGCGGCCGCCCGTGTGCCTCGTCCGTGCTGCAGGTGGCTGAAGCCGAGCTCCATATCGAGGTCGTACCACGCTATGCATGGAACGAACCTGTCGCCATCTGACTAGCCCCGCCATGTGGAACAACGCGTCGCGCGATAGTCGATACCTGTCAGCGGCCCCGTTATAAGATGCCTGTACGCGCCTCGTCTTTCCGCTCTATTCGCGCAGACGGCAATCCCCAGCCAGTATGCTTGCCTTCGTCCCGCTGCTCGCACTCGCGCCGCTCGCCGCCCACGCGCTCCTACCCAACGGCCGCGTCAACGTCAACTTTCCCCCGCCGCCCATCCCACCGCCGCTCGCCGCGCCCGAGCCCATTGCGAGCCAGGCCTTCCGGCACGCATCGTCGGACGCGACGCTCCCGCCTCTCAACACGACATACATCTTCAACCAGCTTATCGACCACACCAACCCGAGCCTCGGCACGTTCCAGCAGCGCTTCTGGACGACGTGGGAGTTCTATGAACCTGGTATGTCATGGCAGATGAAGGCTTCCGGGCATTGTTGACGCAGGTGATGACCGGTGACAGGTGGTCCTATTGTTCTCTTCACTCCGGGAGAAGCCAATGCTGCGCGTGCGTGGCGCCGTAATTCTTCCTGGAGACACTCAACTGACCGCTGTGGAACGGCACAGCGTACACCGGCTACCTCACGAACAGGACGGTCAACGGCCAGATCGCGCAGCAGCAGAAGGGCGCGACGGTCGTGCTTGAGCACCGGTACTACGGGCTTTCGAACCCGTACGCGAACCTGAGCGTCGAGAGCCTCCGCTTCCACACGATCCAGCAGGCGATTGACGACCTTGAATTTTTCGTGAACAATGTCGTGCTGCCGTTCCCCGGTGGCGACAAAATTTCACCCGCGAATGCGCCGTGGGTGCTCGTCGGCGGGAGTTACTCGGGTGTGTTTGCTGTCGCGTGACTGCGTGTCGGGGAAGTTGCTTTGCTGACGCGACGCTGCAGGCGCCTTGACTGCGTTCACGCTCCAAAAGTACGTCATTGCCACCGCTGACAAAGTTCAAGCAGCCTGACGTGCGTGTGCCAGCAAACCAAACCTCTTCTGGGTCGGCTATGCTAGCTCGGCCGTCGTCGAGAGCATCGTGTATGTCGCACGAATCGCCTGCGGCGTTCGCAATGCTGAAGGTCTTGTGTCTGCTCTAGCGACTTCTGGCAGTACTTCGAGCCAGAGCGCGAGACGATGCCCAAGAACTGCAGTAGCGACGTCGCGGCTGTGATTTCTCATTGGGACGCGGTCCACGCGAGCGGAAACGCTACCGCCTTCCAGGAGCTCAAGGAGCTGTTCGGCCTGGGCAGCGTCACTCACGACGATGATGTCGTGGGCACGCGTGCGTTTGTCCTCTCCACCTTGAAGAAACTGGAGCTGACGCGCCTTCGCGTTGCAGTGCGCAACCCGCTCTGGAACTGGCAATCGCTCTCCCCGACTTCTGGTGGCGCCGTGTTCTTCGAGTTCTGCGACGCGATCGAGGTGGACAGTACCGGCAAAGTTGCGCCGGTGTCCGGGTTCGGCCTTGCGCACGCGTTGCCGGCGTGGGCAAACTATACCAAGGCGACGTTGCCAGATCGTGAGTTGGACCTTTACAGTTTTGCCGTCGTATGTTGATGATTCGGTGCAGTTTGTGGTGACGACAGCCTTGAGTAAGTCTCTGTCGCGAAGAGTCCGAAAGAAAGTACTGATAAGATCTCAGGGATTGCTTAGGCACCTATAACACGAGCCAGTCGTTCTGGACTGATATCTCCGTGGACGACGCCAACCGCTCGTGGTTCTGGATCGTGTAAGCTTCTACCCCAGCCCTCAGGCTTCGCGGTGTGTAACTGAATATGTGTTCAGCTGCACCGCGATGGGCTTCCTGCAGGAGTCTGCCCCAGTTGGCCACCAAACGCTGGTGTCGCGTATCATCCAGCCTATCTACGACGAGGTCTGTGTTTCCTGGTCACCGTTCAGAGCGTGCGCTGACTGTGCAACACAGAGGCAATGCCAGCAGATGTTCCCGGCAGCATTCTCGTCGCCCCCGGTGCCAGACGTCGCTGTCCCGAACAAGGCATACGGCGGGTTCCATCTGAAGGCGAACCGGCTCTTCACCGCGACCGGCCTCCGTGCGTCTCTTTGACTCTGCTTTGCACAATCCGCCCTGACATGGTTCTACGATACTACAGGCGACCCCTGGAGATTCGCGACCGTGGGTGCCGACGGTTCGGGCGTGCAGAGCACACCGCAGCAACCGATCGTTGAGGGCGACGCGTTCCACTGTTCAGACCTGATCACGGCCAACAACGTGGACCCGACGGTGCTGAATGTGCAGACGCAGGGACTGAAGTTTGCCAAGGAGTGGCTGGCGACCTGGAAAGCCCCGGGGGCGCACCGGGGGAACTAGTAGGAGATGAGATGGTAGATAGAAGAAGCTGGCTACAGTACACGAGTGTGCAAAAATGCTGATCCTTGCTGATCCATGCACGCCCTGGTGTGAATACGAGGAGTGGGAGTCGCGGACAGCGAATGCGGCATGGCGAGACGCCCCGCGAGCGGCATTGACCGGACTGTGCTTTGAGCCGCGCAATAATGTCGCGTGACGTCATCGTGTTGCCAGGGAGCAAGTCGAGTGTGGGCCTGGCGTTAGTAGCCGACGTCGCCTTGGCCTCCACTGTGGTTCTCCCAGTAGTTATATAAGTGTCCAGCGCGTGGCTTTGTGGTCAACACACACATCCTAACTTCCTAACTTTTCTCCAACACAGACGATGGCCGGTACGTCTACGACGCCGCAGCGCCGGAGTTCAGCTGATCAGCGTGCATTGTATGTCAGGCAAGAAACGCTCCGCAGATGAGGCAGGTGTCGAGGTGCAGAACGGTGCCAACAAGCGCAAGGAAAGCCCATCAGGGAGTAAAGGCGCGAAGAAGGGAACGAAAGTATGCATGTTCATCACACCCGTTTGCCTTCTCTCTGACGCAAACTCTCACGTTCTCCAGGCAATTCCGGCATCTGCGTTCAAGACACGCGCGCTGCCGCTGCATGTCAACATGACGCACACGCCCCCCGCAATCCCAGACGATGATGTCGTAGCTGCTGCTCCTGCAGACCCAGGCTTCCTTGGCGCCCTCTCTCTCCAACCCAGTACATTCACTACAGGAAGCTATGGGTGGAAGGGTAGCAAACGCCTTACCATTGAGTTGCCAGACCCTGAGGGTGGCGATGGTGCGAAGGTGCAGGTTATGCTTACGTGCGTGCTCCATCACTCCGCGTGCCCCTGCTTGGGCGCTCACATGGTCCCACTGTAGCATCAATGCAACGGTCATTGGGAGTAAACAAGCCGAGAAGGAGGCCGAGGCCGAAGCGGAAGTCCAAGCGGCCGCTGCAGACGATGCCGGCGATGAGAGCGACGATGGCGACAATGACGATACGGAAGCAACCGAAGATACCGATTGACCCGGCCTTGACGAGTTGGGCTCACGACCGATTCACGCGTTGGTTGCGACCATGCCGATCTGTGTGATACAGTATACTAACTTACAGTACATTCGCATTATATTTGCTTTGGACCTGCAGTCAAGTTAGGCGGAGACACCAAAAGAGACTTCTCTGACAGCCGCAGCTGCTTCGTACATTCCTGAACGCACTCAGTCTCCCATCATAGGTCAAAGTCCGAGTCCGAGTCATCCTTCGTCGACGCGTTGCGCACGTTCTTTGTCGAATGGTTCGTCCAAGTGGACTTCGAGCGCATCTGGGAAGAACGGTCGTTGCTCTCCTCTTCGGACTCCTCATCCTCATCATCTTCAGACCTTTTTGAGAGTTTCTTCTCGGGAGGGATGATGGCACCTGACATAATGAATAATGACTCCAACTCTAGGCGCATAGCATAGCACGATGAATAACGATTCCGCGCCGCCGCAATAGCAAGACTGACCTTCAACTCTGCGCTCCCGGTCTGCTCCCCAAGCAGTAATTTGCGTGACAATTTCCCCTTTCCGGTATACGATGAACATGGGCACGCGCGAGTCGGGCAGGTTGGGTATGCACTTGTCGCCAACGATGGAGACGAACTTGGTACGTGGGTGGCGGGCCGCTAACGTGCGCACATGCGTGAAGGTACGATCGCTTCGCGGTATTCTGACATCAAGGGCGGCAACTCAGTCACGGCACGGAAGAGGTACAAGGAGTGCGTGCCCGTCTTTGTAAAGGAAGCAGACCACCCCCGTCCCGCGTCCCTTGTCGTCGTCGGGCTCGTTTTGATCACTGGCTTCCGTCACCTCGCGCGTATAATCATCTCTAGCAATGGGAATGACGGTCCCAAAGCGCGCGCGCGCCTCCAGACGCTGCTGTGCAAGGAGCTGGTCTCGGTACTGCGTAATGTAACGTTCCGCATCGTCGTCTTTGATGTCTTCCCCAAGTTCTCGAAGCTCCTCGGGTGTCAAATCGTCGAGGACGGCGTTGAGGGTTGGTGAAGGTGGCGGGGAAGGTGATGGCGGAGTAGGCTCTCGTGGAGGGAGGATTCCGTGCTTTCGCAGGGCTTCGTTACTGGTAAGCACGATCGTACATCATCAAGCGCGACAATTTATATCAGAGACTCACAACTCGGTATCTTCGTCCGGGTTGACTGCCATGGTGGGTTACTTTCAAACCTGACGGGTTGAGTGCGGTGGTGGTTGTTTGGGTGCTGCGTACCGCACAGTCTATTGGTGTATTTGCGGGCCGGGCCGAGTCATGGTTGCGCAGCGCTCCGCCCGTTTGCAGCAGACCCAAAAAAGCGACCACAGACGGCGACTGGAGCTTGTTTGATGCTAGAGTTCCCACCCACCCCATGGACTTTTGTCTGCATACGTCCTTCCAGTACCTACAATGGCTCAGGGATCCGAATCTTCTCGTTCTGGCGCGATCCTCACCCCTCGAAGATATCAAGAAGAGATATTCCTCAAGGCGCAACAGGGAAATGTCATTGCCGCGCTCGACACTGGGAGCGGGAAAACCCTCATATCGGCGATGCTCATTAAGTGGGTTTCTGCACAAGAAGGGTTGAAAAAGAAGGTCGTCATCTTCCTCGTACCAAAAGTCCCTCTCGTCGAACAGCAAGGCGGCTTCATCGCACGACACACGGCGTTGCGTGTCGCACAGGTTCACGGAGACGTTTCTGCAAGCGTAACGGACCGCACGAGATGGAACGACTTATTTGTTCAATCAGATGTCTTGGTTACGACGGGTGCGCCCACTTGAGCTGGCAAAGCATCCAGGTCTCTGACCCAACCCCAACCCTAGGTCAGATCTTTCTGAACGTGCTCACGCACTCCCACTGGAGTATGGACAAGGTGCGTCAAAGTCTACAAACAGGCATGATAAGGTCTGTTAGGCTGATGCTTGATAGGTCTCTCTCCTCGTCTTCGATGAATGTCACCATGCACGCAAGAGCCATCCTTACACCTCCATAATGAGAGAATACCGGGCCTGCCCCGAGGCCGATCGGCCGAAGGTCTTTGGCATGACGGCAATTCCTACCTGGAAATCCTCTGCCCCTGAGACTTCTCTTGAAACGCTCGAGATGAATTTGAACTCCAAGATTGTCACGGTTCAAGAGCACCTTGACGAACTTGCCCTCCACTCCTCGAAGCCTACCGAGGTAAATCTATGATGAAGGTCACACAGCAGACTCCCATCTTGACAATTCCTACAGGTCGTCCGGGAGTTTCCTGCGCCCCCGCAGACGTACTTTGAATATCCCATTCCGACCATCTGGAGTCGATTCGACTGGTCTCAGGTTCCTGCTGCGGTGGAGATACCTTGGCAGCAGCTCGAAAACCGGTACAGCTACACCCTGGCCACCTTAGGCATATTCGCCGCCGAGCTCTATCTTTATTCTGACCTCCAGACACGCATCTCTGAGTACTTGCATCCCCGAGATCCCGACGAGATGGAGCTGCTGCGCCTGCGGTACCTTTATGCTAGTATCTCTGACGAGGGTACTGGTCCTCCGATTCGCAGTGTCCCTGAGCTGCAGGGTTTGGCCGAGGTTCTGGCTGAGTACCAGCCATTCTTCGACCATATACCTAGCGATGAAGATGCGTCTGCTCCGTGGTCATTCAGCGTCGACTGGTGCGCGCCGAAAGTCCAGACCCTCATTGAGATCCTGCTAGAGAGTTATACTCCCGCATTTCACGGCATCGTCTTCGTTGAGCGCCGCCACATTGCCAGGGTGCTTTCCAGTCTCATATCTCGCGTGCCCGTACTCAGGAGCATCATCACTTGTGCGGAATGCGTGGGCCATGGTAGCGAGGACAAAGGCATAGGAGGTGGCATGCCGACCAACAGGCAACGTCAGACCGTCAACGACTTTAGAGAAGGCAAGGTCAACCTTTGTGAGTTGTACTCTCAATTATTGATTTGATATTCAAGTTTACTCTTAGTGATCGCTACTCCTGTCGCAGAGGAAGGTCTGGACTTTCCGGTCGGCATCGTCTGCATTGCCACCAGAGAAGTGTCTGACGAAATCTTTCCAGGCCTGTGATGTAGCCGTTCGTTTCGATGCCATCCACGGCATGGTGGGTTACGTCCAATCCCGTGGACGCACGCGCCACGTATCCTCGAATTATGTAATCATGGTGCAAGAGAAGAATACCGCAGAGATCGATCGCTACCGATCTCTCTCTGAAAGCGAGCCTCACATTAAGCAGCTCTACCAGGCCGGCACCGTTAGGCTAGTCCCGGAGGTCCAAGATAATGATGAAGGCGAAGAAAGCAAGGCCGACTATGTCTACCCTACTGATCTTGCCAAGCGGGAGCGCTACACAGTCCCTAGCACGGGCGCGGTCTTGACATACAACTCTGCCATAGCATTGCTCGAACAACTCTGCTCCCTCATCCCATGTGATGCGTTCATGCCAGCCCAGAAACCGCGGTACAGCGGCGACTTCGTCGCGGCTGTGCGCCTCCCTTCGATGCTCCCGCTCCCCTCCGAACACCTTGTCTACGAGGGCCCGCACAAGCACTCGAAGAAAGAAGCAAAACGGGCGGTCGCCTTCAAAGCGGTCAAGGCTTTGCATGGGCTTGGTGTCTTCGACGACTACCTTCTGCCGGCGCATGGCAAAAGAAATAACTTAGTCGACGAGGATCTTGATCATGCGGATGCCGTCGTGAAGATACCCGAGATGATGGATGTTGTTGTGCGCGCGCCGTGGACTCCGGGTTCAAGGTTGTGGTCCCATCCAGTTAGCATGAACGGCAAGCGGGTCGCTGCTCTTATCACTGGCACAGTACTTCCGTCTACCAGTTTTGTTTGCGAGGGTACTGCACTTGCATTGGACGAAGGCCAGCTCGTGCAGTTCGACGTGGCAATGGAGGACCATCAACGGAAACTTCTCCAGGACTATACCGACCTCGGACTGTGGTGGCGCGTCTCCGCTCGACCTCGTTCGACTCCACTGTCATGTTTCTTGGTTCCTTTAGTCCTCACCTCATCTCAGCCGGACTTCCGTGCCATTGAAGACATATTAGAAAAACCACATGGTAGCTATGATTGGGCCGGCGTAGACGAGAGCGCTTATGGTCACGTTCTTGCAATGAACAATATGCATCACGGCCGTCCATACCTTCTCCAAAATATCCGCCATGATCTTACCCCGTTGTCGAAGCCATCGGACAGCGATCGCGGGGGTGGCTTCCCGACGTTTTGGGAATACTTCAAGTGGCTGCTGCGGAAGCGGAAGCGGGGCAACGTCCCCGAAGTACCAACACAAGGGCCTCTCATCGAAGTTTCCTATGTTCCTCGACAGATATCAAGGTCGTATCAGCTTCAACCGTACGATGCAGACGTCGAAATAGTCCCAGGCGGAAGTGTCAAACTATACCTGATGCCCTTAGCTTCCACACGTCTGTTCTCGATGCCAGAGGATATGTTCACACTCTTCGGTCTATTTCCACGCCTTCTGCATCGCATTCAGGACGTATGGCGTGCTCGCGAGGCCCGCATCTGCCTCAGCTTGCCCCCAATCCTTGACGATCGCCTCATAGAAGCGACGACCCTACCCGCTGCGTCCGCAGGATTCAACAATCAGCGCCTCGAGACACTGGGAGACTCCGTGTTGAAGCTCAGCACATCAGTGCACCTGTACAACAAGTACCCGCACTGTCATGAAGGGCAGCTGGACAGCATGCGCCGACGAGCCATCTCGAATCGCACGCTCATGCTTCGCGCAAAAGCGATCGGCTTGGAGCATTACCTAAACGCGGAGGTCCAAACCGTCAAGGTGTGGCCCACTGTGGTCGCGGAAGATAGCCCGAGTCTCAAGGATCCCACGCGCACCGACCGAACTGCGAAGCAGCGCATGGCACGGAGAAGTCTGCAGGACTGCATGGAAGCCACTATTGCCGCGGGCTACCTTTCCGGCGGCATCACAGTGGCCTTGCAGGTGGGCACCGCGCTCGGGCTGAACTTTGGCGGGCCTGTTCCGTGGACGCTGCGATATGCGCCTCTGCCGTATGTCCAACTCGCGCCTGAACGCTACTCAAGATTGCAAGATGTGCTCGGATATGAGTTCCAGCATGCCGAATTGCTGCAAGAGGCGTTGACACACCCCTCGTTCTGGTCCGGTGGCAAGTCTTACCAACGGCTGGAGTTTCTCGGAGATGGTAAGCCTTGTGAATGGGGATTTTCGCCCAAATTTGACAACTGTGTTTCAGCCGTGATTGATCTTGCCGTCATGACGTACCTCTTCAACAAGTTCCCTCGCGCAAACTCCGGCCAACTTACGTCTCTACGCTGCCGAGTCGTCTGTGGGCCCGTGCTGGCCTTCGTGGCCGTCCAAATCCTGGGCCTACATGAATTCATACTGGCAGAACACGAAGAACTTGCTTCCGCCGTCGTGAAATATGCATCTATCCTTCGGGCGACGTCCTGCCATGATATCGTTATGCAAAGCTGGGCGCACGATCCTCCAAAAGTCATGAGCGACGTTTTGGAAAGTCTGGTCGCGGCTATCCTCATCGATTCAGGGTACAATTTCGAGAAGACTATCTGCATTGTCGACGCGATAATGGACTGCGTTTTGGAGGTTCTCTACCTTGATCTACCTCCAGATCCGGTCTCTGCCTTCTTTGTCTGGGCCGCGAAGGCGGGTTGCCAGAGAATTTGCCTCAGGTACGTGCCAGCCACGGGGTGCCCTGCTTGAGCATTCTCTTACCAGTGTGCCCAGGAAATCGTGTAGTCGGGCTGACCTCAAGCAAAACGATACCGTCTGTGTTATCGTGCATGACATCACTGTCGTCGGTCCCGTTACGGCATCCAGCCTATCGGTGGCGCGCGCGTTCGCGTCGGAGCGTGCGCGCATGGTGCTCCAAGATGCCGGTTCGGAGAAAGCGTTGGGCCGGATATGTGACTGCATGCAAGTCCAAGAAGACAAGCCTCCCGGCATGGAAAGCAGCCACGACGAAAATGTCGACGAAAGTACTGAGCCAGGCTTTGCAGCTGTGGCACGAAGTACCGTTGCAAAATTCCGCGATCCCCAGGGAGATCAAGAACAACCTGGGGCTGACGGGGGCGCTTCGGGGAGCGAAGACCTCCAGGAGAATGACGAACAAGGCGTGACCGTTTGATTATTCGTTTGCGCCGTCGCAGAAAGGACTCATTCACGCGCTCCACAATCTAGCTTCATTCATGATCAGTGTTTCCAGATACCTGATTCCTCATATACTTGCCGACACTCTTAGGATGTTTGTCCCATCCTACGTCGTAGTGTCACGGCCTACACACGCTCGACAGTTGGCCTCTTCTCCGACAGCTCGTTCTACACACGCCCAGCGGTCCGCTCCTTCTCCGGCTCTCATCCCCAACGCGGCGATACGGATGATGACGTGAAGGGAAGTCTGAGGATTTGGCCTTATTATCTCCGCCGGGCCATCCTGCGTGATTCTCTATCAGGCGGCGCGGCATGACAGACACGTTCCTTCTGTCGACACTGACGTTGCAATGTGCCAAGGGACCCTCAGTCAGAGTCTATCTTTCCCAGCAAGCTATTCAACGGGGGCTTTTGGGTCTTCATTGAAGGCGATTTCTTGATTTCATGCATGCTTGGAGGCCCATAGGAGCCGCAATGCCAGTGAAATGTGTGTGAGGCCCCACGCTCGTTCACTCATTCTCGCATTCGCAGGGACTTTCATCCGTGCCTATACGCAGCATGCTCCGACCGTAATATGTCATATTGGTCAGCAGCCTTCCCCACGATGCAGCATGTTCGTCCACTGCATGGAAGACAAGGACGGGTATCTGCTCAAATTGGGTGAGCGCAAGCGCCTGCTTGCCCGCTGCCATAAGCGAAGTGTACGGCATGTTGCGTCAAACATCTCACCCAAGCCTCTGCGCGCTCGAAATGGCTATGATCCAGCCGTGCCACGATGCCTTGCGGTACGGTAGCGCCCAAGGTGCTGCCTATCCGTGGGTTAGTAGCCGCCGGTATTTCGCCACCGAGGCGAACCTTGCGGCCTTATCTGTGCGCACGGGCTGTTAAGTGGCGTTGTTATCTTGCACTCTGCCTCGTGAAGCCCGGTCAGGCTCGTACCTCGGTACAACATCCCCTTTCCGTCGCCTTACGGCCTGCCGTGACCTCTGGGATAAATAGGGGTCTCTCTCCAGCCGGTGAAGGCAGAATATACGGCGCTCTGTGCAGTCATACTGTTGCTTATTCCGCTCGGCCATGCATACCCCATTCCAAACTGTCGTCGACGACGTCACGACATTCGTCCTGTCGTCGCTCACCTCGGTCCCCAGCCTACTCCTCTCGCCTGTACGGATCTTGCGAATATCAACGCTCATCGGTCTCGGGGTCGTCAGTCCTCCGCTCACCTCTGGAATCCCTGTTCCCTCCGAACAGAGTCATTTCACCAGCAGCAACGACTACCAAGTCCTCATACTTGGAGGAGGCGTTGCTGGTGTCATGGCTGCTGAGACGCTCCATCGTCAAGGTATACACAATTTCAAGATCGTCGAGGCACGAAGCACGCTCGGTGGCCGCATGAAGAGCTTCACGTTCGGCGCTCCGGGAAGAGAGTACGTCTTGGAACTGGGCGCGGACTGGATTCACGGCACACAGACGAATGGCGGTCCTTCGAATCCCTTATTTGACCTGGCACTCAAGCACAACCTCTCGACGCAGCCTAATCACTACCGCGGCAGCATGAGTAGGTTCTTGTCCTTCAAAACCTGCTCTTTCTCACCCGAAGATACGTTAGCGACATACGATTTTACTGGCGCAGTCGATTACATGCACACATTCGATGCGGCAGTCCAAGACTTTGCTGCATTGACTGTGGGTGGAGGTGCGTCTCGTCACCTTTCTACACCCTGTCATGGCGACTCACATGACCTTTTGCAAGGTGAACGGATCCCTAGGGGCCTGGTGGATGCTACGGCACGCAGCGGCTTCTCTCTTGTCGGTGCCAAACCTAGAACACCACACCAGCTAGCTTCTGAGTATTACCAATTCGACTGGGAATATGCTCAATCACCCGAGCAAAGTTCCTGGATCGCATCTTCTTGGGTAACGTATCAATCCTTTGTCAACCAGTCGCGTTTGTTGTTCCGAAGAGTGATGATAAAAAGTCCTACTCGGAGCCAGATCGTAGGCTTGGTTTGTATCACTGCTACTTATCATTCGCATTCTAGGCGAATAATTTCACCTTCAACCCTGACCAAGGCGGCTTCTCCTCTGAGAATCTTTTGACGACTGATCAACGTGGATTCGCGAGTATCGTTCAGGGAGAAGCCGCTGAATTCCTTTCCGAGGAGCAGGTCCTGCTCAACTCCACCGTTAAGACCATTAAGTACTCTAAAGATAGAGTCTCAGTGAGCCTTGCGGATGGGTCCAGCTTGAGTGCGGACTATGCCCTGGTTACGTTCAGTCTCGGCGTTCTTCAGAATGATGACGTTGTCTTCGAACCCACCCTGCCCGAATGGAAGTCGGAGGCCATACACGGTATGGCGATGGTTAGGATGCTGACTTATATTTCCTCCTTCCCCAATCTCACAATCACGCACAGGGAATCTACACCAAGATCTACTTGCAGTTCCCGGAGAAGTTCTGGTTTGACACCGAGGTTCGTGGCATATATCTCTGTCGGAGACCTCTGACACAAGAGGACAGTTCGCGCTATACGCCGACCAAGAGCGAGGTTGGTATCCGGTCTGGCAGAGCCTTGACATGGACGGCTTCTTTCCAGGCTCCGGCATCCTCTTTGTAACTGTGACGGTCAGTATAGTATTATGTGCACAATATGTGGCGCTGAATTCATCACAGGGTGACTTCTCGCAAAGGATCGAGTCGATGAACGATGAGGAAGTGAAGGACGAAGTCCTCGGTGTACTTCGCTCGATGTACCCCAACACCTTAATCCCGGAGCCCGACGCGTTCTACTTCCCTCGCTGGCATAGTGACCCGCTTTACCGCGGGAGCTACAGCAACTGGCCGTCAAGCTTCCTGCGAACTCACCATACAAATCTAAGGGCCACGGTCGATGAGAGGTTGTGGTTCGGTGGCGAGGCTACAAGTTTGAAATACTTTGGTACGTCCAGGATTGCGCAATCCTGATTCCGATAGCCTCCTCGGATCTATACCACTCACCCGCGCTTCTCGGAACGCGATCTTCGGATGTTTTCCATTCAGGTTATCTACATGGCGCATTTTATGAGGGACAGAAGATGGGTCAGGAGATTGCGCACTGCATCGAGCGTTCTGGGTGCGTTGGACTTTCACATATCGAAGAGATCCGGAGCTTCGATCCATACACAGCGTCAGACTTCATCTAGTTTGTATATCATTTGCACATACCCTCTGCATCAACAATACCTGTACAATAGTATGCTCCCCCACTTGCCTGTTTCTATGAGCCTTGCATCATGCTATCACGCACTGCAGTTCATGTACGAGTACAGTACCTCACGTCGCTATGTGGTAGAACTCTTATGCACACCCGCCTCGCACGGAAAGGCCACCAATCACTGCCAGTGCGGCTTCTTGGATGCTCATCTGATTTCTTTTCCAGCGGGAATGTTGCAGAACATAGAGAAGATTGATGTGATAGTGAGATTATTTCTCAAGATGTGCATGTGCCATTGCTGCGACCGCTGGTGCTGATGAGGGTAGCAATTACACAGTGGCCGGCCGTCGAGGGCCGTACTCCGAATTCTGTCCGAAGTTGCGTCGTGGTGGCTTAGTAAGCTGATATGATGATTCTCATCGACACCATCGGCCGTCGGACATGCACCCTCGGTATCCAATGATCCAGGGCTCGAACGACTCGTGCAAGCAGCTGTGGTCGCTCACCTGTTGTCAAAATAGCAAGGCTATATTTCGGATCCAGTTTTGAGCAAACTGGATCGGAGCCATATTGAAGCGAATGGGAATATCAGCTGAGGCGGATGCGGGACAGCACTAGAACTGAGATGGATTTGCGAAGAATCGAAGACACCTCTGCGGATGCACAAATAGGCCCAAACGGCCAGTTTCCTCACACCCTCCTGTTGTTCAACATCCCCACCTCGCAGACTCAACAATGGCGGCTATTGCGACCGAGGCAGTCCTTCAACGCTTGAAATCCCTCTATCCGTACCAAGCAATCGCGTCCTCATCCGATGGTGAGCTTTCTCGTTTTCTCTACCTGAAGAGGGTAGTCAACTCAGCGCTACAAGTCGTTCAAAATCCGTGGTATCTCGTGGCGATCGTCGCTTTGTCTACTGGGAATAGACCGGAAGCGATCCCACTCGTATTTAAACACGTCTTCGGTGAACTCGAACGTGCCCAAGAGCAGTTCAGCGTACCCACCGAGAAAGCGCAGGAAGAGAAACTGCTTCTGTCTCGCAGATTCCGAGATGCTCTCTTCAAGAGCGGCATGGTCGCCGGGTACTCAAAGGTATGTTATGATGCCTCACGGGGTCTTTGTTCGGTCAGCAAGTTCAATGCATGGTTTGTATCACTAGGCGATCAATGGCCTGGTCTCACTGCTCGAAGCCACACCCGAAGAATTACGCGATACCAAACCACTGAGGTGAGCTCCCGGGTGGAAAAACCAAAGAATAAAAACCAACAAAAACGCAGAGAGACGACATTGACATTGCCTGATCTCGAAAAGCGCGGACAGGTGTTCTTCCGATCTCTTTATGGCGAGACCGCGGACAGTGTCCAGGGTCTCCTAGATAAGATTTATCCAGACATGGGTATGTGTGCATCACCTCTCAGGCAGGGATCGAGAAGTCTGAAGTCTAGCGGATGCTCAGGGTGGTTCAGCAACACGATCGCCTATGGATCAGTATACGGCTACACTGATATCTTGAATCAGCTCGAGACGTCTTATGTTCTGGTTGGCACGCTCATAGCGGCCGATACTCCCCGCCAGATCAATTGGCACCTAGACAATGCACGCAGAGGAGGTGCAACGTTCGAACAGGCGCGAGCAGTCAGGCAGATCGCCGTTGACATCTCGGAGAGCGCGGGGGTGAAGTGGAGGGATGGCGTGCCAGAAGTCAAGGAATAGATATCGTAATTACCGTCCTCGAAAGATCCTTGGAACCGTGTTGAATAAAGGTCGCAACAACGCAGTTGATTGTACGGAAAGGCGACGCTCGCACCTCACGGAAAGAACGTGGCTGTGATAGTAGGGAGGGTTTGAGCGTGTCGACGGGATCCTAGGGTCGTGGTTCGGAGACTGGAGACACAAGATTTGACCTGGAACACTGCAAACTTCGCATGATGCCCTCATTGACGTCCGTGGGAGGTTGCCCCAAGGTACAGTTCGGAGGATCAGAGCTGATAGAGGGTCTAGCTGGCGACCTTGGGACTGGAAAAAAAAGTATGTTGAACCGTGCGCGGCGCGGCAACGGCCGATGACACACCACGGGAGTAACCGACTCAGGGATTTTGGCCCGGTGCTCACGTTGGCATCCTCCAACCACACCGACTCGTCCCTCTCCTTCTGTGGGTCGCTACGACCCTTACGAATTGCTCTACATGGCCGATACGACCAGTCTCGACAACGAACTGGTGTCCCCGCCACCCACAGCAGCCTCTATACTTGGAATAAAAGGCAACTTACGCTTCCGGCCCCATGGCTCCAGCCAGAAAGCTCACGTTGTGTTACGACGAATCGAACCGGATAGCGACTCAGAAGGCGAAGACGACAGCAAAGGCGTCGTCCAATTTAGCCTTTTTGCCTACAAACGAATCGAAGTCAAGCCAGGAAAGGAGATCCTCTTAACTGTTGCTGACGGCCCATTCAAGGACCGCGCCATCATCTTCGAAGGGGATGAACACGACACCTCTTCTCTATCGGAGGCGGAGGAGGAGACACAGGTTGCCGAAGAAGACGATGCCTTCATGCCTCCGGACCATTCGTTACCCCTCAAGATGAGGAAACCATGGGCGAGACGCATGGAGGAGCCAATAGTCTTGGGTGAGTGTGTCACGCCAACACTACGCGCTTCGCTTCTCTTAACCCGCGTTCAAGCACCTGAAGCACCTGAGCCAACCCCCAAACCCACCTACAACTCGATTGGGACCCAAACATATCCTACAGAGACACCCACCCACCCTCCCGCAGTTCCGCCAAACTCTGCACACACAGAAGAACCACAACCCATCATCTCCACAGTAGAACCAGATATCGCAGCACCTATCAATGTGTCCTTTCCTGAGCCTCCAACCCCCCAAACCATCGTTGCTCACCACGAAACCGAGACCAGTGCCGAGTCTCAACTTGCTGTAGTAGCCACATCACCGAAGGTAGAAGCTATGCCTTCACCAAATCAGCCCGAGCACGAGCGTAGCTTATCTCCCATGGAGATTGACTCACCTCCAAGCAGCCCTTCTCCGCCGGTTGAGCAGCTTGCCTTACCCGCCTCGGAACAAATACAACAGGATGTTACACTAGCAGAGGTGCGCCCAATTCGCTGTTATTACCGGTGGCTATTGACTTGTTCTAGGTCCCGGTTGTTGAGTTAGTCGAGACCAAACCCCAACGTTGGAGCCCTTCTATTCCAGCACCTGTCGCTTTGCCCGTCAGCGTCAAGCACGTCGATGAGATTCACGAGGCTGCGGCATCGAGCAGTTCATCGGAAGACTTAGATTCGAAACCCCTTCCGCGTGTGCCAGAGAGACCATGGAGCCCATCTGTACCTGCCGCGTCGTCAATACTAAGTCGCAAAAGACTAAGTGTCGACCGCGTTAAGTCTGAGCAACGTGGAAGTGTCGTCGAATCAAACCAGGCGAAGCACGCCGCGGAACCTCCTGCTTCTCCTCCGAGACCTCCTGCACCTACAGTAACACCTCCACCGGCGCCACCATCACCTTCCGCCAAGGTCGAGCCACCGGCGCCCATAGTGAAGCCGAAGCCAAAATTCGTGAACCCCTTCGTCTCTGGTGGGTTCATGACCGACTTCGTTGGCAAACCGTGTACCGTGTCTTCACCTTCAAAAGAGGAAACTCAGGTATCTTCGCACTGCGCATCCACTCAAAGTAATTTCATTGACTTAATTTCTGAAGCAACCGATTCCTCCGCTAGAGAAAGCGCCGCCTCCTCCCCCACCCAGTGTACCACCGCCTCCAGAACCTGACAGCACTATGCCTCCTCCCCCTCCGGCCATTGAGCCACCTGTCACTCCCTCACTCTCCACTCTCCCTACTCACCCTCCTTCACCGACCAGAAGAGACCACTCACCTTCACGCTTTTCTTCTGCAAGTTCGCGGGGGTCATTCAGCCACGGTCTCCCTGATAGTAGTTCGACGAGCGTACCCTCGCATCCTTCGTCGCCGAAGGTTCCCGTGAAGAAGCCTCAGGGGCTCTCTTGGCCACCATTCCGGCCAAGCCCTACTGAAGGTTCGACGGATTTTGATCCACCCTTCCGAGCGGGGCCCGACTTTTCTGAGCCACCTCCACCTTCAACCTTCCGACCCGCGGCGGGCCCTAGTACAATTACTACTCATGTTCCTCCCCACACACCCACAGCTACCCGACCACCCCTTACCACTCCCAGTCCGCACTCAATGTCAACCGGCCCGCGATACACGCAACAGTCGCTATCATCAGTACCTGCGGGCCCGTTATCGCCTGCTGCTCCACCGTATCACCCCGGACCATTTATGTCACCACTACTTCCTCCACAATATCTGCCCAAGCCACCGTCTAGTATACCTGATCGAGGCTACCTGACACGCCCTCCTCGATTAGATGCTACGTTGCCAATAACCTCGATTTCGGGAAACCAAAGTATCGCTCCAAAGTCATATAACTCATACAATCGGTATCGTGGGTAATTTCCGTATCATTGCTGTCAGCTAGTTGGACTTACACAACGCACACGCGCAGACCGGCAACCTTATAATCGTAGCTTTGATGGGCGTGGTCGACCGGGTTTGTTACCTGCGGGAATGAAACGCAAAGCCTCGCCACCTCGCTCAGACAGCACCACCGTCGAGGTCCCACCAAGACGGCAGCCGCCATATTCATGGCCAGCAGTATCGCCCATCCGGTGTGCCGCCGTGCAAGGCGACAACATCTCCATCCGAAGCATCGCCTTCGACCGCACCGGTAACTTGCTAGCGGTTGTGTGTAAGTGTCGAAGATCCCACGTCAGCGATGCTGCACCTGACGTCCCCACGTGTAGGTTCCGACATGACGATCCGGGTATGGGACAACACGACGTGCAGCGAAGTGGCGCGTCTGCCGCACCAGTCCATGATCATCGCAGCCCTGTGGATGGAGGAGGATGCGGGTGTGCTTGTGCTATGCGCGGACGGCGCGCTCGTGCGCTGGTCGCGGCCCGCGGGCAACACGTCGCCGCGTGGGCACGACGTGTGGCACTGGGACCAGGTCTCGCAGCCGATTATGAACGGGCGCCCGGAGGACGCGCCAAGCGCGCTTGCGCATACGCGCAATCGGATCGCGGTCTCGTTCCCAAACTCCGGCGTGCGCATCTGGACGAAGGAGCATGGTGAGTACGGTGGACATTGTCTGTACCACGGGGGCTGACTGGTTTTTGTCAGGCTCGTGGCAGCTCCAGCGCGCGGTCACCAAGTTAAACATCATGGCACTTGAGTTCGTGGACGGCGGTGCGGTGCTGATTTCCGGCTCGAGCAACGGCAAAGTGGAGGTCGTCTGGCGCTTCGACGTACCTCTGGCTATGAGAGCGAACCCTCTTCATACGGCTGTGGACGACCACGGTCTTCCTACGGCTGAACCCCCGAAAGGTGTTAGAGGAAGAGGGTTCGTTAGTGACAATAATTGGTATGAGTACACGGTCGAACGTGGGCGAATAATGTGCGTGGCAGCCTCTCCTACTCGCTCCACAAGTCTCTCACACGTCTAGCAGACGTGGCATAGATACTCTTCAAGACGAATACGCCTTGGTGTCGCTACAGAGCTCTGCAGAACTACGTAGGATCGCAAACGCCAGCTTTTGGAAATTTCCTTCAGCGACGTACAAGGTGCCGGCCCCGATGGAGGCTAGCATGGTGTATGTTGCCGATGCGGCTTTCTCAAGCCAAGACAGCGGCACTGTGGTATGGGGCTGCTCAGATGGATATCTGCTTGCGTGGGACAGGCACGGCCTGAGCATTACCTGCGGGCTGGACCACGGCGAAGGTGCGTACCCGGCCATGGATCGCCGGGATGTGCGCACTGACAGAGGCCAGGCTCCATCGTGCAAGCCGTTGGCGTAAGTGGCGCCGCGTGATCCGGTACCTGGGCGGGCATTGACGGTATGGTGTTTCGATTACAGGCATTCCGGGGAAGCGGGGTGGCCCCAGAGGGCTGCTTGGTCACGGGCACCCAAGATGGTAAGCTGAGCTGGTTCGCGGACCCAGGAAGATCAGAAGGTACGCGGGGCGCTCTATTCTGGCTGGAACTGTTGGCCGGGCGTAAGATCTGATGCCACATATGCAGCAGACAGTAGAGGGTTCTACGCGGCCAAGCGGGTCAAAATGAGCTGATCCCTTTCGGCGTGGGCGTGCCTTGACGAGTTGGGATGCCCTAAGATGCACACAACTAGTTACTACACCTATCGTTCCCTACACACTCCGCCACTCACTAAGTTATGGACATGTCGGATTGATTAATGATATCGCAGATGGGTGTACTTGTATCAGTACGGTACGGTAGAGCCTTAGAGGCGGGTATGTGCCGAGGAGACGGCGAATGGCAGTGATCTCGGCCTAAAAGGGGTGTTTGTGTGTGTGTGTGGTCGGTGTGGCCTGTGCGGGCGGCGGATGGCCGGCGACCGGCCGGCCGGGCGGCGGAGTCGGGGGGACGTCGTCGTCCGCGTTACCTCGCACGACGCTCGTGTTCATTCGTCAGTCTCTGTCCACTCCCTCTTGTGTGAGCACTCCCCTCCCCCGTCTCCGCCCCCTTTCCCAATCCGCACCGCACTTACGCGCGTCCCAGCCCAGTCTTTATCGCCGACTGATCAGCCCTGCAAGGTCTTCCGCCCGCGCGTCACCAGGTTTCCAACACAACAACGTCACGCCCGCGCCCGCCTTCTCCAGTCCTTGGTCCAAGAAACGTGAGCTGTCCCCCTCTACCATTCCCTCCAACCCCTTCACGGTACCGCTGTCAACGCCCGCCTGCGTTGCCCCCTTTCACGCCCGCAGCTCACATCACACTTCTCTAGAACAGTTTGCCGTATCTTTGAAAACTTAGTACGATATGCAGACGATCAAGTGTGTTGTTGTTGGTGATGGTGCTGTCGGTAAGGTGTGTCCGGGAGCTGCTCTCTTCATTCGCCGCAGTCGAATGACTATCTCACTCGCAACCGCCACCATCAGACTTGTCTCCTAATCTCGTACACGACCAACAAGTTCCCGAGCGAGTATGTTCCAACGGTGAGCACCATCCGACGGGTGCAGCGGGACGGTCCTTTGACCCGTTTACGAAGGTGTTTGATAACTATGCGGTCACCGTGATGATTGGCGACGACCCTTATACACTGGGCCTCTTCGATACCGCCGGTAAGTGCTGATCCTCTGCTTCACATCACTATCCCGGGCTGCCGTTCCGCCTCGCTAACGTATCGCCGACTATCCAGGACAAGAGGATTACGACCGTCTCCGCCCATTATCTTACCCGCAGACGGACGTCTTCCTGGTCTGCTTCAGCGTGACCTCACCCGCCTCCTTCGAGAACGTGAAGGAAAAGTGGTTTCCTGAAGTCCACCACCACTGCCCGGGTGTCCCCTGCCTTATCGTGGGCACTCAGGTTGACCTGCGCGATGACCCGCAAGTGATGGAGAAGCTCCAGCGACAGAAGCAGCGACCTGTTGCCTCTGAGCAAGGAGAGCGTCTTGCGCGTGAACTCGGTGCCGTCAAGTACGTTGAGTGCTCTGCGCTTACCCAGAAGGGCCTCAAGAATGTGTTTGATGAGGTAAGGGCTGCCAATTCCGCCATATTATCTTCACTGACACGGGAACACAGGCCATAGTGGCTGCCCTCGAGCCTCCGGTTGTCAGGAAAAAAAGAAATTGCATCATTGCCTGAAGCTTAGGTACACCACGAGCTCACCGACCCCGCATTTACGTTGCCTTTTCATGACGATCGCCATGAGTCTCTTTACATCCACCCCGCGTCTTCGCGTATCTACATTTCTCTTCCTCCTTACCTTGCTTTGGCTGCTTTCCCGCCCAATACCTATACTTCTTTTTTTCCTCACCGCGCGCGCCGAGCCACGGGCCCTTTTGTGTGCTGTCTTGTAGTTGTTAGTTTCGCCATGGTACTGGGGGCCAAATCTAATACCCGTCTACAAGGGGACAGTGCTGGTGGCGCCTGCGCAGCAACGACGCGTCATGCGTGCGGAGATCCGTGGCTTTAGTGCGAGCCTCGATTGGTAGCAGTTCCCACTTGCGCCCGTGATCCAAATGATGGACGCATGCATACACTCCATATGAGGAAGTCGGTCTCCTTGAACACCACAGCAGCGTACAAAATATTCCCGGCCGATATAAGGCTATATAACGCTGAAATGCGCCTCGTCATTCAGAACCGTACTCAAGGTCGGCGTATAATTGGACTTTGGCTTGATTACATATGATGCTCTATACTAGATTGCATTCTATTCGTTATATGGTAGCAGTGTCGAGGCGGCCTTAGGCGGTCACAGCCGGAGACACAGTCTCACTGGTGAACGGATAGTCCGTGTATCCCTCTGCGCTCCCCACCGGCCCAAAGAAAGTCGCCCGGCTGTACGGGTTCAGCGCGAGGTTCTCCTTCAAGCGTAACGGAAGATCAGGCTGAATCGAGCAAGTCAGTGTCGGTACCTCCGAGCGACGGCATGTCGAGCAACGGGAACACTCACATTCGAGATGAAGTGCCGCCCGAACGCGACGAGCCCGCCGTGCTCTTGCACCGCCTCGGTGGCCGTCGCGTGCGTAAACCCGCCCGCCGCGATGTACGGCCGCGCGCCCCACGCGCGGCGCAGGAACGCGTTCGAGTGGCGCGCGTTCGCGGAGGTCAGCTCTGCGTCTCCGGTCGGGCCATCGATGCGCGGCTCTACGGCGTGCAGGTACGCAAAGTCCGGGTACGTGTCGCGGACGCGCTCGACGAGGGTGAGGAGCGTCGGCTCGGGGTCCTCCATGCCCATGCCTGCCAACACGCATCAGCCCCAGTCGCACAGCGCCCGTGATGGGGGGAGGCCTACCTAGCCAATGGTTCCACGGGCTGACGCGGAGGCCGGTGCGCGCCGCGCCGACCGCGCGCACGACCGCGTCAACGACGGCGAGCGGGAAGCGCACGCGATTCTCGATCGAGCCGCCGTACGCGTCCGTGCGCGTGTTGCTCGCCGGCTGCAGGAACTGGTCGAGCAGGTACCCGTTCGCGGAGTGCACCTCGACGCCGTCGAAGCCCGCCGCGATTGCGTTGCGCGCCGCCTGCGCGTACAACGCGACGTACTCCTCGATCTCGGCTGCCGTGAGCGCGCGCGGGACCACGGGCGGCGCTCCGGGGGCAGGGTGGGAGATGGCGCTCGGCGCGACGAGGTCGTAGGGGCCTTCTTGCTTCAGCACGTCTGCGTACCCCCCGCGGCCGAGCGCCCAGAGCTGGAGGAACATGTACGAGCCCTTGGCGTGCACCGCATCTGTGACCTTCCGCGCACGTTAGACCATTCGCGACCGACGATGCTCGAAGAGAGGGGGGTACGAACTGCTTTCCAGCCCGCGATCTGCGCGTCATTCCAGATGCCCGGGACGTGGGGGATTCCGCCCGCCTGCGGCGCGATGAATGTCGCCTCGCTGATGATGAGCGTGCCGGGCGTGCCGGCGCGCTGCTCGTAGTAGGTCTTGGCGATTTCCCCGTGGACATGGTCCTTGTCGGCGCGTTGTCGCGTCAGAGGCGCCATGACGATGCGGTGCTGGAGGTCGACGTTGCCGACGCGGATGGGCTGGAAGAGGGGGGATGCTGAGGAGGACATGATGCTTTCAAAGTAGGAAACACTGGTGTGAGGCGAGGAGTAGATGTTGGTGAATTTGCTGACTGAAAAGTTGGCTGAGAGATTCACCAGCTCTTATACTCGAGCAGGAGCCTTGACTTGACACTGTGTCTTTCCTGAGACCATACAAGCTGTCTCCATCTCAGAGGCCGTCTGTGATGGTGCCTCGCCGTAGTTAGTAAGAGCACTTAGTCCAGCGGCAGTTTGTCACAATCAGGAAGAAAGATAGACGCAGGGGAACACGCAAGATGTCAATAGCAGTCGAGAAACCGCGGCATAGCACACCGCGGCAAAGCCTGACATTCTCTATGACCAAGCTAGGGATCGTGTTGTCTGCAGGCGTCACCGCCTCAGCGACGTCAGGCTCTGGCACCGCCCCGAGGCACTCTTGCCACGAAGGTTCGCCGATAAAATGTTAGTCATAGATTGTCCCCACCTCTGATGAAGCCTTCAAATGGTTCGGGAGGTTGAGGGATCTCCGAGCCTGCCAAGCTGCGAGTGTGAATCTGCTCCGAGGGTCCGTTGGATAGAGTGCTTCTCGAGTGCCGTTGTCAGTATCTACACGATTACACGAACGTTCCTTTTTGGTTTGCTGACGCAAAACCTTGGAGGGCATCACTCAGCGGGGCCGGCCGCGCGGCTCGGGTTGCATCGTGCGTAATGGTATGAGGCGCTTATTCGGTGACCGAACGTGTCCCCGGAGTGCCAAGTCCGAGGCGCACCGGCATATACCTCAGGTCGTTGTAAGACACATACGGGCTTGGCATCAAACATGTTGAAATGACAGCCCAAGCTCTCAAGCCAAGTTCAACAAAAGTGCTCAGCGCAAGACGAAGGATTCGTCAAACGGCCGGCTGCCCGTGAGAGTGCCTCGGAGTTTCCCGTGGGATGGTGCCCCCCAGAGTACTAGCCGCGAAGCAGCTTGATCAACATCGAGTGTCCCTCTTGTGAGGTATACCATACAAGATACACAAAGACAGCTATTTAGGGTTTTGGTGCCACAACCAGTGCGTCAAAGTCTCCCAATGAAGCAAGACGTAAGCGTATCGGTCACGGGGGAAGCGACGTCGCGATATGGGGCAGCAATTTACTACTACAAAACAAGGAAGTCTTCTCGAAGCAACAGCTTGAACAAGCAAACGAACTCGACTCGAGACGTAAAAGTACACAAGGGCTACTGCCCCTTCAGAGACAGCAGACAGCAGAAAAAAGGGTCCTTGATTCACTGACCGGGTGATGCGTGTCCCGACATCACCTGCGCTATCGTGGAAGCGTGCTTCAGTAAATATATGCAGTCGGAGCAGGCTCTCTCTTGTAGCTGTAAGGGAAGTGATCAGCAGAGTCCCTAGAGAGCACAAAGATGCGAAGCTACATTTTGGATGGCTTGTGGGGCGGAGGCTTGTGTGGCGGCGGGGGTGGCGGAGGAGGCTTATGAGGAGGCGGCGGGGGTGGCGGCTTGTGGGGAGGAGGCGGTGGAGGCGGTGGGTGATACGGAGGTGGGGGAGGTGGCGGGTAGTAGTTCTCCTCAGCACGCCTGATCTTCGCCTGCTTGAGCTCGCGGCTAGGGGCTGCAGCCACGCTCAACGCGAGCAACAAGAGAAGCAGGGCGGTGAGGCTAAACTTGAGCATGTTGAACTGGCTGTACTGGCTACGATGCAAAAGCGGCGCGCAAGACTCAGCAGGTGGTGAACCTTGCAGGATCCCCGTGGTAGCTACAAGCAGAGACAGATCGTCTTTTATACCCCACAAGAGCGCTCGACATATGCGCTAAGCCAGACTATGGGATGGTGCAATAACGCGCAGAGTGATCCATACGGTAACAAGTGTCCACAATCTACGCAAGAAAGGTACCGTAGACGGGTAGGGAAGACGTAGTGGCGGTGATTAGCAGACCAGCGATTTGGGGGATCAGTCATGCCGATGGTTCCACGGCCGCCGGGCGCCCAATCATGCCTTCGCAGACTCGGCGCACGCATGGACAGCAGTGAGCTGGCATTGAATGCGCCGCCGCAAGGCGACCGTGGGTGGTGGAGGATCATCGGACTGAAAGTTGGACGCGCGTGTAGGCGCTGTGGGGCCGATTGGCAGACGATATGACGATAGCTTTACCTGCGTCAGGCAGTCCTACTACCTGACGGCTGTTAGATCGGGGCTAGTTGCTGCATGGCGAACTCGGAGACAATGAGCAAGTGCCATACAAGGTCTCATAAGCGGCAGCAGCAGCAGCAAGATTCTCCCAGCATCAGCGAGGCTGTCAAAGCGGTTTGGGATGCAGACTACCAACTCAACGAAAGTATGAGCCTGCTGCTCCTACTTGGCAGTTTGACGCCGAGGAACTGAGGTAGTTGATCTGTCCACGGTAACAAGGCGCTGGCCAGATCACAAGATGCCGTCCAAGGTTGCTCGCACAGCCTCGGGGTATATTTTGCAATCTTAGGGATGTAATTTCGGGGATTAACAACATCCAAGATTCTAAAACTGTGGCCAGCCGATGGTCCCGTGTGGTGAGCGCGAGGGCCGAGGCAGCCGGGCGCAGACGATGACGCCCAAGTTTTGCCGCAATATCCCAGACAAGGGTGATGCTAGACAGGTGAATGCACCACAGCGCGGCTTTAGAACATGACGAAGATGTAGACAAGAGTTGTTGATGACCCTGACAAGACAGGGTGAGCGTCAAAGGCGACTCAGCCAAGCGACTCGGAGACGCAACGGAGACGTGTGTGGCATGTGCATCCGGTGCCAAACAGCTACAAACAGAAGGACTTCGCGCGCCGACTTCGCGTTTGCTTACTGCTTTAGCACGTCCTCCTCCGTCTCTGCAGATGTCTCGGCCGCAGGATGATCGAAATCAAGAAGCGACGGTGTACCTGGTGCGTCTCATACCCCTAGCTTTCGTCCCACGTTAATTGTACTCTGCCATAATGTAGGGCAACCTCGACGAACGGTGTTCGGATGCGCTCATATGGGAGCTTATGTTGCAGGCAGGCCCAGTTGGTGCGCCCCTCCTTTTGGACCTATCATTCGCCTCTCTAATGAGGATACCCTCACAGTCAATGTACACTTACCGAAAGACCGTATCTCCATGGCGCACCAAGGGTTTGGTTTCTGCGAATTCCTAACAGAAGAGGACGCAGAGTATGCCTGTAAGATCATGAATCAGATTAAATTGTGGGGAAAACCGATCAGAGTTAACAAGGTGCGTAACAGGTTGTCCCCGTCTTGGGGCCACGGACGTCGCTCAAACTCCACTCTCTCTCACGTACCGCTGTTTGGGTGTCTGACTCGCCTATGGCGCAACCTAGGCTTCCTCTGACAAGAAACAACTCGACGTTGGCGCGAACCTGTTCATTGGCTCATTGGACGAAAATGTCGACGAACGGTTGCTGTATGACACATTCAGCGCGTTTGGCATGATGGCAACGACCGCAAAGGTGTGCCGAGCACCGCTACCCGCATGCTGCGCGCACGGCATGGCACTCACGCGCCTTACCCACGTAACCTTCTAGATCGCGCGCGACCCGCAGACCGGCCAGTCGAAGGGCTACGGCTTCGTGTCGTACACGGACTTCGAGTCTGCCGACGCGGCCACCGAGTCTATGAACGGCCAGTTCCTCATGAATAAGCCGATCACAGTCCAATACGCCTTCAAGAAGGACGGCAAGGGCGAGCGTCACGGAACGGCGGCAGAGCGGCTGCTCGCGTCGCAGGCCAGGAAGAACAACGCACTGCCACTCGCCCAGCGTCCGCCCCCGGTGGCATATCCGGGCGCTGCCCCGATGCCTGGCTTCGGAGGGCCTTACCAGGGGCAGTTTGCGGGCGCCCTCGCTGCGCCTCCGCCCCCGCCACCGGGATTTGCGCCGGTGCCTATGCAGGTGCCCATGCAGCCTCCTGTGCCGATGCCAGGTATGCCACCCATGGGCATGGGCATGGGCATGCCTATGGGTATGCCACAGCCCCCGCCTGGCGGCATGCCGGTGTTCAACCCCGCGCAAGGGTACCCACCACCCCCGCCGCCTGGGTTTGCACCCATGCCAGGCGCGCCCATGATGGCCCCGCCTGGCTACATGGGACAGTAGCTTGCTAGCGTTTGTAGGCCCTTACTTTACATGTTGCTATCGTATTGCACCTGTAGCTCGAGTCTGCCCCCAGCATTAAAATGAGCGACTGAGCCCATTTCCTCATGGATGATATTTTGGCGAACTATCGAACCATACCACACTGGGTGCTTTGCCAACGGGGTGCTTGGGCACGGGGTGTTCGCGGCTTTAATTAACTGGGGTTCGAGATACACAGTTGCAACCGATTCGCCGCCCGTAATTTGGGTAATTGACGATTCATCGTCTCGTGAATGAACGTGGGTAGTGTCCCTGCAGGCCGGGCAGTGAGCGCGACTCGGACGCCGGCCTGCAACTCGAAGCGCTTCGCTTGTTCCTCGCACGTCTCCGCCACTCGCCATGTCCCTTTCCTATGCGTCTCTCCAGACCTCGACCCCAAAGTTCGCCCCAGTCCACCGTCTTCACGTCCTATTGACCCAGTTCCACCGTCAGATGGAGCAAACTCCCGCCCCCGCCAGGCTTCTCCGAGGTGACCAGCGTACGCCAGCCCGCACCTACCCGTGCACACACATTTTCAATCAACGTTTACAGGCTAAAGCACCGAGCAAGTCTGCCGCCGCCGTGCTCGCGTCGCACGAGTCGCTCAAGGAGAAGCGGGCATGGGACTTTGCCATCGCGCCGGTCAAGTCGCTGCCCATGCAGGCGTTCATGCTGTACATGTCCGGCGGCGGCGTGCAGATCTTCAGCATGGGCATCGTCGCGGTGCTCCTGCTCTCGCCGTTCAAGAACATGGCCGCGATGAACACGGGTGCGTGCGCCGTATCCGTGCCCGTGACCATGCTGCGGGCTTTGTCTGACGCAGGCATACAGCGTTCGCGCCCTTCGCGCCGGGCCCCGCATCGTCGCCCTCCGCCAAGGCCCTCTCCACCCTCCCGCTGCAGAAGCTCGCCTACCTCGCGTGCAACATCGCCACGCTCGCGCTCGGCCTGTGGAAGTGCCGCTCGATGGGGCTGCTGCCCACCGGCACGGGCGACTGGCTCGCGTTCGAGACGCGCGGGCCCGCGCCCGAGATCACGCTGTTGTAACCTAGACACGTTTGTACCACCGCGAGCCCATACGTATAATCATACCATTCACTTCCCATCCTACACAAGCGCAGCTCCTATATGCTCATCGTAAAGTCCCAAGTCCAACGACGACGGTTCCGCCCGCCCGGCTTCACCGCCGGTCCTTGCCCTGCGCCACGCGCGCCTTGACCCAGCCCTTCGCCGCGCGCTTCACAATCGCGCGCCGACCCAGCCCCTGGGCATCCACATACACCAGCACGACATTGCGCACCGTCCCAGCGGCCAGCCCGGCGTTATACCCCGCCGCGGTGCCGTACTTGTGCGCGACCGCCGCAGTGACCGCCGCGCCGCCTGCGTCGACGAGCCGCGTGGTGGACTCATCGAGTGCCGCGAGGATCAGCGCGGCGGAGAGCGCTACGCGCGTGCCCGTGCCCAGGGACGTGGACGTGGGCCGCGGGGTCGGGGGCTGTGGCGAGGTCGCGCGCGAGCTGGGGCGCAGGGGGAGCGGCGGCTTGTCCGAGAGCCCGTGCGCGGGCGACGGCCCGCGGCTGCGCGGCGGGAGCGGCGGCTTGCCCAACGCTGCCGTGGCCGTGGCTACGTACTGCGGCGCGGGCGCCGCGACGGGCGCGGGGCTGCCGGGTGCAGAGGCGCGGGCTTTGCCCTTGCCAGCGTCTGCGCCGACCGCGCGCTCGATGAGGCGCTCGACGGCGGCGGCGGCCTGGCTGCTCAGCTTGACCGCGCCGCCGCTGACGGTGTGGATGCGCGCCAGGTGTTTGCGCGTCGTGGGCGACTGCATGAGCAGCAGCGTGCGCGAGGGCGGCGGGGGCGGTGCGGAGGTGCTTGTGCTTGCGCTGGGCCCGGGGGCGGGCGAGGCCGTGCCCGAAGCGTGCGGCGAGGGCGTCGAGTGCGCGATGTAGTAGGTCGAGGCGATGCTCAGCGCGCTCGTGAGCAGCGTCGTCGTGCCCGAGATGACATGGCTGTGCCGCCTCGATCAGCACACACACTACATAGACAGAGGGGCCCAGGCGCACCTGACGAACACGGCGCCCTTCATCATCCAGTCGCGCTCCTCGGGCGGGACGGCGCGTACGAGCACCTCGGCGTCCTGCAGCTGCTCGAGCGTGTCCGCGCCCTCGGGCAGCTCGACGACGACCGGGTCGCGCTCGCGGCCCGTCTCGCCGAGCGACGCGTCCTCGCGCACGCGCACCGAGCCGTCGAGCGCGCCGACCACCTCGCCCGTCCCCTCGTTCATGAGCACGAAGCGCCCGCGGAGGTCCTCCGCCGCCGCCGGCGCATCGAGCGCGAGGCCGCCTTTGGCGTCCGCGCGCGGCGCCGGCGCGTCCCCGCGGAGATCGGCCGCGTACTCGGCGAGCACGCTGTGGAAGAGCTCCGCGTCGTCGCTTGCGCCCGCGGGGAGCTCGAGTGCGAACTCGGCGTCGTCGCGCGTGGCGCGGAAGACGTAGCGCCGCGCGCCGGAGGGCAGCGCGGAAGCGGTGAGCGTGCGGGCGGGGTCGAGCGGCGCCTCGAAGGCGCCGAGGCGCAGGACGAGCAGCACGTCGCGCGTTGCTCCGGGGACGGCGAAGGTGATGTACTCGAGCGCGAGAGCGCCGGTGAAGGTGTTGCCGTCTGCGGTCGTAAGGGATGCGTTGGGGATGGTGACGAGGACGTAGGCCTCGGGTGCGGCGGCGGGGGCCATCGTGCTGTGGGATGTTGGTGACCAGAGTTGGGCTTGAGTTTGGAGGAGCTGGACTGCTTAAATTTGAGCTACAGCGCCTGGTGTGGAGCAATGGCTACCGTGGCACGGTGAGCAGTGCACGCCGCGCGAGGGTCGCAGCCGGGCGACGCATTTCCGGTGCATCGCCCGCTGCGGAGGCACGACATACGGTTCGGGTCTTGAGCTACTCGCTCAACTTGTGTAGGCTCCAGGCGTTGGGCACTTTAATATTCAATGATCGGGTGGTGGGCGAGGACAAGGACGACGGTCGTGCCTTGGCACTGTGATATCATGATTGTGGTGCTTAGTAGCAATCTAATCTAATCTATACAGTCCACGTCGAACGAAACAGATCCAGGCTCAACACAACCAAGGGTTATCCATGATAAATTAGTCTATGCCTAGATAATCGTCCAAGGTACAGCACACTGTTACATATTCAGTGCAGTTACTGAGCCTTGCTCTTCTTCAGACCGTCTACAGGAGGTTAAGCATCTCTCCGACGTCAACATGAACTATACAGCTTACCTTTGGAAGAGGGTGTCCTGAGAGCCTTCCTAGTACTCTTTGGCTCAACGCCAGTAGCCCGCACCGCAAGATCATTCCCCGCCTTCTCGTCCAGACTAGCGTCCGATTCCGCTGTTACGGATACGCTCGGCGCAGCCGCCTTCCGAGCCTTGGCCGGCGCAGCCTGCTCGAAGAGCCCCGGACCGAACGTCCGCACCGCACGGGCGGCGTACAGCCCACACAACAGCACCGCACACGCCGCGCGCGCCGTGGCAGCGTCCACCGGCGCCACCTTGCCGCCCTCCGCGGCAGCCAGCCCGAGCGGCGCGAAGAACGCAAAGAGCAGCGCGTGCAGCTGCGCGAAGAACGGCTGCGCGTGCGTGAGTGTCGCGTACAGCCCCGTGACGAGTGGCGCTGCCCAGAGGTCCGTCGCGGTCCAGCCGTACGGGAGCAGCTCGGGCGGCGTCGTGAGGCGCACGGCGTCGGGCGGAGCAGCGCGAGCGTGTTCGCGATGAGCGGCCCGCCGTTGGGCTGGAGCTGCGCGGGTGGTCAGCCGCGGTCTGGTGCGACGGGATCATGGGGCAGGACACGTACGAGTGCGGTGAGGAGCAGCGTGTAGGGCGACGTCGCGATGGCCGGCGAGGCGTGCGTCGTGACGATGCGCGGGATGACGTTGCACAGCAGGAGCATGCGGAAGAGCGCGTGGACGAGCGTCAGCGGGAGCTCGGTGAGCAGGGTCTGTTCGGGGACGGCCGGGAGGAGGTCGACGAGCACGTGTGCGCCGAGGAACAGGGAGGGGTAGGTGCTCGACACGAAGAACGAGGGCCGCAGGCCGAGCCAGGGCGCTAGTGCGCAGGTGCCAGGGAGCAGGGTCAGCGCAGGTCGCACTGAAGAGAAGGCCAAGACGCACCGACGACGGCTTCACCGCCGAACACCATCACCAGCGTCGCCGCAAAGTCGCGCACGCGGCTCCGCGGCTCGATCGGCTCGAGCGCCACGCTCTCCTTCCCGGCGCCCTTCCCGTTCCGCGCCTTGGTGGCTGCGGAGATCTTCGCTGCGTGCTGCTTGTGAAAGAGCTCGCGCAGCTGGCGGAGAAGCAGCGCAACGCGGAGCGCGCCTGCCACTTCGAGCGCGGAGACGGGCACGCCGAGCCACGCGAGCGCAGGGACCGGCTGCAGGGCGTAGTCGTAGAAGGTGACGATGGGTGCGAGCGCTGCAGGCATAGTGAGGGCTGTGCCTGGGCGTCAGTGAGGAGGGGTTCAAGTGGAGAGTCAGAGAAGGGGCGAGAGCATTATATGCGCGCTGGTGCCGTTGTCGTCGTTGTTGGGAGCAGGCCGGCCTGGCTGATCAAGCGCATTGCGCGCGCGTGGCATTACGCGAGCCTGCGCGACTCGGGCATGACGAGGCCACGCTTCCTAATTCGGACCTCGACTTGGCCACGACTGTCTCCACGTCACCAAGTGCGAGTGTGGGACCAGTGGGCGACTTATCCATGTAGAGTCAGATGTCAAAGCGGTGTATTATAGGAGAGAGCGACGAGACAAGATGTACAGACCCAACAAGTACGACAGCGCATGCGGGCATCACCCTTCGGGATCCGAGTCCACCACGATCGCGGCGACCTCGCTGCTCGTGCTGCTTTCCACACGCGTCTTCCTGCGGCCCGTGCTGCTCGGGGTCCTCTGTGGCAAGGTAGCAGACGCCGCGGAGTCGTCAGGTGGCTTCGACGGCTCGCGCTTCGCCTTTGCTCGTGCACGCTCGACGAGTTTGTCGAACTCTGCTTTGTTGGCGCGCTGGAGTATGGAACGGGTCCTTAGCAGGCACAATTGTCGCCAAAAGTCAACACGCACTCTATATTCGGCCACGTCAATCTTGAGCGGGTCCTTCTTCGACGCGCGGCGGTCCTCTTCCCAGCGTCGCATCTCCTGTCGTAGCTCAGCCAGCCGCTTACGAGCTGCTGGGCTGCGGTCGAGGTTCGCGTTGTACAGCGAGACCCAACTGATCATGGGAATTAGTACCAACTTCCCTGGTCTGACTACATCGTGTGGACCGACCGTTCGTGACGAGCAATCAGCTGGGCACGGTCCCCGACAGTTGCGAGATCATGCGCAGAGAGGAGGTCACGGATCTGCTTGTCCTTGAGGACCGTGTACGATGCCTTGGGGAGCGGGCTGGGATCAACAGGCTCCGCCTCCGCAGCCTTCCCTCTGAAGACGTTCAATGAGGAGGTCGGAACGGTGCAGTGCGGTACAAGGCGTACTTCTCTTTGCTGCTCTTCTTCCCATCCAGGAGCTTCGACCACGCATCTTTCTGCTTGGAACTGCTCGAGGGTGTGCTTTTGTTGGACGAGGAGCTACAGCCGTTGTCCAGGTGCTCGTTAATCCTGCCTAATGGCACGCGTTTCGCACAGACTGGGCATTCGATGTGGCCGTCGCCTTGAATGTCATCATCAGACGCGTCTACGTTGAAGGGGCTCTGTCGCTTGGAGGCAGGCTTGGAGCTGCGCGGCGGCTTGCGCGGCGAGGACGGCCCTGCGATGCTTTCTGGCGACTCGGTATCGTGTCTGCGCCTCTTGACAGGTCGTGTCGGATCTGGTGCTGAGGTCGATAATTGTGCTTGTAATGCATCCTTCACCATGCGAAGTACGAAGCGCCTGCGGGCATTGGTTTGCATCAAAACGCCTTCTCACACAGAGTCGTACGCGACATGCCTTGCGTCCTTCCATGCTGTGACGGCCTCTTCCATGGCTGGGTTGAGGCGGAAGCCACTCACAGTGGCCTCCTTCCAACAGGTGGGACATGCCGGCTTCTCGCTGAGCTGGTTGCGTGCACACTACAGGAGACAATATTCAAGACGAGCACATGCAACCAGTTTAATTCGTCGTACAAGAGAGCAAAAGCAGTGTCCGCACGCGAGCACGATTGGCGCATCATAGAGCTCCTGGCATATCTTACAACGCAGTGCGCTGTCGAGCGCCCGAAGGCCAGGGGCCGTGGACGGGGGAGGGAAGTCCGTAGGGTCCTGGACGTCTGCGCTGTCGAGCAGCTCTTGGAGATCGAGCCTGGCCATGGAAGCGCCAGGGGCGGTGCAGCGAGACAACGGCGCGTGGTGGGAAGAAGCAACCCAGGAACAATGGCACGCGACGCCGAGGCGCGACGCGTTCTGGCGAGGCGTAACGCGCACGTGACGCATCATTGTGTCGCGTAAAGGCTCGCTGATCCGGACTCCGGTCAAGCTCACTCAGCGCACGCGGCAGCTGCCCTGCACCGTCCAACAAAAGGCAAGGAAAGACGCCGCCCCTGCACTCGCCTCCGTCCCCTCTTACCAGGATAAGTGACGCCTCGCGGCCGACCACGAGACGCGCGGCACGACATGGCTTCCGCTCTTGCCTCCATCATCGCTTTGTACGACTATACGCTCCAGCCCGTCCCTGCGCTTGCGTGGCTCGGCGCCCCCGTATCCACGCTCGACGTCGCTGGCGCTTTCCGATTGGCGCTCATCCTTCGCCAGCTGCGCGAGCTCTTCCACAATGAGCACGTCAAGAAGATCGTCCACCAAGGGCGGGCGATCGGGGAAGGAGCAGGCCGCGATAGAGCCACCCGAGCCGCGCAGTCGTGCTCGGAACTTTGCCACGTCTCTCATGATGGTTTACGGTGGAGAGCCCTCGTCTGTGCGTTGTCTTTTCCTCTTGGCGTCATCTTGATCTGATCCGTTCTCACCCACTCGTTGCAGCGCCTGGTTGGGCGTGCAGCCTCCTTCATGGTATCTGCGCATACCCCTGCTCTTCGTGGGCGTCGACGCGCTCGTCGACCTGCTGCCGGCGTCCCCAACTGTCCCTGTTCACGGAATTGCCCCTGTCCGCGCTCGATGCGCTGACGCGTGCCTGCTTCTATGCAACTTCGTTCCGCCCATGGTCACGTCGCACGCCTCGCCAGCGATATCAACGTCACCATACACGCTGCTGCTGACTGCTCTTGTACGTACAACTCTGCTTTCGGGCACTCAGCTCCACTTACCGGGTATCAGATCGCTGCAAACGGCGGACCGTTCTTCGTGAACCTTCTTTCGATGCTGCGCCCGACTCCAATGGCACTTACGACGCCCCCGGAATTGCTGCCCTACGGCTGGACCACCACGGATCTATGGGTTGCCCCCCTTGTAACCGGTCTATACGCCACACTGACGCACGCCCAACCGTTCTTCGCCTACCTCCATGCGCTCCTGTTCTCTTTCTTCTCACCTCTCGGCCTCGCGGAGCTCTCGTTTGCGTCAGCGAAACCCGATGGTACTGGCTCGGAGGGCGTGGTAGTTCCCCTGGACGCGGATACCGCTCGCGCTGCGTGTGTCGTCGTCCTCGCGGCGCTATTCACAACCCGCACCGTGCGCGCGTTCGCCCTGGGGGCTGCGCAGGAGAAGCCCGCCAAGACGGCCGCGGCGCTGACGGTGCCCATACCTGTGCTCAGCACGAGTGAAGGCGAGATGTTGGAGAAGGAGCTGGCTGCACGGGTCGCAGGTGCTGGAAAGGGAGGGCTGTCCAGGACACCCTCGCCGAGCAGTGAGTGCCTCTGTCCCCTCTTATCTCCGAGTTCGTGGAACTGAATCGTTCCTAGATACCCCGAAGAAGGGAAAAGCTCCATGACGGCATGAAGTCCGAGTTGCGCTGCTAGAAAGACTACACCATATACACAATTGATCCTCTCGTGTTGAACTACGCATCTAAGTCTGCTGGTTCTCATTGTATCCCCCATCAATATACAGTAAGAATTGCATTGCAACCCATGGACGTGAAGTCTGATTAAGCTGATCTAATTTACAATTGAAGACAGTGGGATAGTCACGACCTATGTTCGTAGTCTACATGTCTGTTAGTTTTTGTAACAGGGCACAATATTCAGGCCAAGTTCAAACACCGACCGAACGCCGGAAGTCGCCAAGCTGGATCAGACGTGTGGTCAATATGTCCGCAAAAGTAGAGCTTGCGTTAGGAGTGCCAAGTTCAAGTTCTTCAGCATCCTTCTCCAGCTTGTTGTACCAGTCGGCTGCGCCGGATAGGATGGCAACCCTGCAGCATGCAGCACGAAGTGCCAGATACTCCGCAGAAGGGAGAGCCAGCGAGGCGTCCGTAGAGGTGAACTCCACAAACTCTCGAGCCTTTGCGTGGTGGAAGATCGTTTCAGCAATAGCACCCCCGGCCGTGCAAACTTTGTATCGGTTAGGGATGTTCTGGTAAGCCAAGTGAGCTGCCCCGGAAGATCGGATTGCAAACTTCTTCGACTTACAGTAGCGTCAAGCCAGAGCGTCAGTCTGTCGAAATGGAGGCGGAGACGCACTTTCATGGTGAGGGTGTTGGTCAACGAGTAAACGCCAGCGCCAACAAGTTCGTCAACAAAGTTCGGATAGCCAAGGTGTCTGAAGATAGTCCAGACATTCGCTGAGGAACTCATCTGAGGCGGCGTCAGTCCTGTTTTGGAGATGACTTTCTGGCTACCTCGTCGTCTACCTCTCTGACGGAGAAACTGTTTATTCCTTCCGGTATAACGTGGCAACATTCCGTGACATCCGCTTCGAACTCGGAAGGATCGCTGAAAAGGGCATAGTGGTTGATGAATATCCCTTGGTTTATGGCCCCAGTGAAAACACATCGGAAGTTGTCGCGAGCCAAGGCCTGTGAGGATGTCAAATTTAGGCACAATTCGTCGCGAAGGGTGTGTGACGCACACTCTGTTTGGCCTGCGAGTGGTTTTGTGGGGTGTGAACAAGCATCGCCTTGACGAGTTCCTGAGTATTATTACACGATGGTCGCGAGACGTCGTGTGACCACTTGTACGTTGGGACGGGGAACTTTCGGACTGAATTAACACATGAACGTAAGTCCGTCGTCGGCTTATTGGGTCAGGATACTATACATACACCAGCGAAGGAAGTTCTCATCAAAAAATCGGCCAGTCTCGACCAAGTCTTCGTCCGTCTTGCACGAGTGAATAGATCTCACCATGTGAGCCAAAGCGGTGTCTGTAGGAGCGTGTACCAACAGATATCCAGTAATCCGAACATGCATCAAGTCCTTGTCGAGTTTATCGAGGGTCTTCCGGTTCGTCTCCGACGAAATTTCACGCATGATTTTCTGCATCGTTGGAAGGCGCTGACGACATTAGGGCTGGCGTGAGTGTAGTCTGTTGGGAGAGGGGTGCCCATCTTGGTAGGGATAGTGACCACAGAACGGGCACCTTCCCAGACCTCGAGCTTAGAAAACGGGACGACAAAGCGGTGGCAAGGCAAATGCTCGCTCCCGCGTTGGAAAGGGGTTGCAGCCAGTGTCGATCATATGAAACTGTCGAAGCGCTGACAGAAGCACGGCGCGGCCTGTGAATGTGACGTCGGATCCCTCCGTCCGAGTTCTAGATTATATAATCATCATCCCAGCTTCTCCTAGCTTCTCCCACTGGCAGCCTCTCTTGGCAGCCCCCTGGCAGCGAAGCAACGCCTGGTAGCGCCTGGTACACCCATCCACGAACTTTGGTGGCGTACCTTGACATTGCAGTTTCATACTGTCAAAGAAGTCTCGCTACAAACTTGCCCTTTGGCTGAGTGCATGAAGCTGACAGTTACCCTGGATATCCCGCGCAACGGTTGAACCGGGACCTCTGCGTTCGCTTTGTCTGTGTTGCACGGACCATCGTGGCTCGCTAGCGTTTTTCCTGTTGTGTTTCCCCTAGGTTGGCCTCCCAAGCCACGGTTTTCCTCCGAAATCTTCAGTTCTCTCCCCTATCTCTCTCTATACAAACATGTCGAGCAGCGATTCTGTGCGTGCAACCACCATCGACAATGTCGAAGCTAAAGGATCTGCCGTCTCGAGCGGGCCGCCGATAGTTCAACGAATCATTCGTCTTGGTTGGGTACCGGGCACCTCTGTTGACCTTGCCGATCGACGCACCAGCAGAAATTATTACGGTCGCGCGCGGGACGCCACACAACATCTGCTCGGGCGCGTCGATTGGTCTCATCTCAAACTGACTCTGCCATTAGTAATCCAGCATGTTCGATGCCGAGAAGCGCCGAGCCCGCGTGAATCCCGACCTCGGCACTCGAGAAGCCCTATTTAACGAACCCTCAGAACAGCTTCGCACTCGCCGGCTGGCACGGTCACTGCGAGGGATCGTTACCCTCAACTTTGTATTACGAGCCCCACTCCATGGTTCACGCGCATGCTCGGACTCGTAGTCGGGAACCGCATCGTGACTACGTTTGGTGAGCTTCTGCTCACCCTCGTCTCATTTGGCCTGGGCGTACGTATAAGATGTCGTCAGCATACTACTTGATCTTTGGCCCGGGGCCATCAATGTAGCCGTCTTCTATCGTTCCCCTGCCGACATTCACAACCTGACGGAGATCAGGCTATATCTCCCGAGCCGTTTGTATGATTTATCAGAAGTGGGGTCGGTATATGACAAACAATCTATTGGCACATAGAACCGTTGCAATCAGAGATCTTGTGCATGCTTGAGCTGTTCCCACGCTCTCCTTTGGTTGAGTCTCTCCCTCCGTCGATGTCCCATACGCGCAAGCTCTGGGCGTGCGCACGGCACCCAATAACTTGTCTGTTCTCATTATGGACTCTTATCTAGTACAACAAGAGTGTATCTACGTTGAGCAAACGCACGGTGTTTGCTGCGAATACAGATGCTCGCGTCGTTTCTCTCTCGTCCGTTCAACGAGAACCTTCGAGGCAAAAGTGCCTCGGGTCGGTGCGAGAGCTCCGACGGCGGTGAGGCGGGGCGCCTCCAGGTGACCCCATCCTAGCTTGGTCATGGATTCTCAATAATTACTCTCGACATTCTGTGGGGCCCGCTATGTGCTCCCCTGGGTCTATCTTTCTTCCTGATTATGACAAAGCGCCGCTGGACTGGCAGTGGGGGCTCTTACCAACCACGGCGAGGCACCATCGCGGACGGCCTCTGTGGGCAAGACAACTTGTGCGGTCTCAGGTAAGAGATACAGGGTCACTGAGTCAGGGCTCCTGCCTGGAGTATTAAAGCCGGTGAAAATCTCAGGCAGCTTTCGGTCAACGATCTACCAACATCTACTTCTCCCCTTTATCCAGTGCTTCCTACTTTGGGAGTATTATGTCCTCCTCAGTATCGCCCCTCTTCCAGCCCACCCGCGTCGGCAACGTCGACCTCCAGCACCGCATCGTCATGGCGCCTCTAACGCGACAACGCGCCGACAAGGACCACGTCCACGGGAAAGTCGCCAAGACCTACTACGAGCAGCGCGCCAGCACGCCCGGCACGCTTATCATCAGCGAGGCGACGTTCATCGCGCCGCAGGCGGGCGGGATGCCCCACGTCCCGGGCATCTGGAACGACGCACAGATCGCTAGCTGGAAAGCAGTTCGTGCCCTCTCGCTCCGAGTATCGTTGTTCGCGAGTCGCCTAACGCACACGAAAGGTCACAGATGCGGTGCACGCCAAGGGCTCGTACATGTTCCTCCAGCTCTGGGCGCTCGGCCGCGCAGCGGATCCAGGCGTGCTCAAGCAAGAGGGCCCCTACGATCTCGTCGGCCCGAGCGCCGTGCCCCACACCGCCGGCGGAGCGGTCCCACGCGCGCTCACGGCGGCCGAGATCGAGGAGTACGTCACGCTGTACGCGCAGGCGGCGCGCAACGCGATCGCGGCGGGGTTCGACGGCGTTGAGGTGCATTCTGCGCATGGATACCTGCTCGACCAGTTCCTGCAGACCGTGAGCAACACGCGTACGGACGCGTACGGCGGCTCGATCGAGAATCGCGTGCGCTTCCCACTCGCGGTCGTCGACGCGGTCGTGCGCGCCGTCGGCGCGGCGCGCACCGGCATCCGCATCAGCCCGTGGTCCCGGTTTCTAGGTACGGCTCTGCCCCCGCGTCGCGGGTGCTGTGCGATCGGGGCTGATGCGTGCTGGCAGGCATGGGCATGGAGGACCCCGAGCCGACGTTCGCCGCGTTTGTCGAGCATATCCGCCACGCGCACCCGGACTTTGCGTACCTGCACGCTGTAGAGCCGCGCATCGATGGGGTCGCAGAGGCAGAGCCGACCCCCGAGAACGCGGTCCACTCGAACGCGTTCCTGCGCCGCGCGTGGGGCGCGCGGCCGTACATCGCGGCGGGCGGGCTCAAGCGCGACACGGCCACCGAGCTAGTGCGAGAGCACGGTGGGCTTGTCGCGTTTGGCCGACACTTCATCTCGAACGTGAGTGTCCCCACTGTTCGACACGTTGTTACGAGTGAGGTGCCGATGCTAACTTGTTCAATTCAGCCCGATCTTCCGCTGCGCCTGAAAGAAAAATTTGCGCTGAACCCTTACAACCGGGCGAGTTTCTACGAGCCGGCGGGGACTCGAGCAGAAGGATACACGGACTATCCGTTCACTACTGAGATTGCGGTTTCGCCTGCGGCTGCCTAAGGTCGTCTCGACGCAGCCACTGTTTGACAAGCAAGATGCAGCCTATAGATCTAGAGCGTTACATGTAATCAAGCCGGATTCCAGGTGTACTACACCTACCTTTACCATACTTCTGAATGACACGGGACAAATTTCAGCATTGTTTATACGGGCTGCTGTGGAGTTTTTGCACGCTGCGTTTGTGACTGGAGTTCGACTTCCTCTTTAAGACGTCATACAGCAACGGAGGAAACTCTCGTCAAACTTTGACCAGGCTTGACCAAGTCACCGTCGGTGACGCAGGCGTAAACCCTTTTCACCATATGAGCTTAAATGATGTCTGTGCGGAGACTAGTAAGTATCCAGTAGCCCGAACGTACATCAAGCAATCTGTCGAGTTTGCCGAGCACCTCCCGGTTCGTCTTCAAGCGAATCTCGCGCATAATATTCTGCTCGTAGACTGCATTGTTGGACTCGAAGACACCGCCGGTGACATGGAGGTTGGTGTGTATAATCTATTGGAAAAGGAGTGCCCATCTTGGTAGGGACAACGGCACAAGACGGACGCCTTCTCGGACCTCGAGCTTCGAAACCGGGACGACAGGCAGTGACTTGAAGGTCAACACTCAATCCTGCGTTGTGTCGATATCTGAAGCTGAAGCGCAGACACGCGGCGCGCGGTGGTGTCCCTACGGATCTTTCCGTCATACTAGATTACATAATTATCTCCCACGCTTCTCCAGCAGAGCAGAGAGCAACTTTGTCTGGCCTGAGCGGAGTCAGTATACCCATGATCCACGAATTGGCGGCTAGTCTCGACATCGCAACGTTTCCTGTCGAAAAATTCTCGTTGCCCTTTGGCTGGGTGCAACTATGAAGTCGACGGTTGCTCTGGGCATCTCGCGTAACGGTTAAACCGGGACATCCGCATTCGCATTGTCTGCCACTGCGACACCTGGGACACGGACGTGTGTGTTGCATGGACCATCGTGGCTCGCTAGCGTTTTTCCCCTTGTGCTTGTGTCAGGTTGACCTCCCAAGCCACAATCCTCAATTCGCATAAAAACCCATGACTTCCCTCTGGAGTCTCCAGTTCTCTCCCCTATCTCTCAATACACAAACATGTCAAGCAGCGATTCCGTGCGTGCAATCCTCTGATAACTTTCCCTAAGTTCTACTCACTCCTTTGCAGACCACTCCTTCCATCACTGGCAGTGCCGAAGATAAGGGATCTGCTCTCTTGTGCGGACCGCGTTTCAGTTTGAACGGATCTAACAAGCCATGGGTACCTCGCACCCGAGCGCCCCATCACCAGCACCGTTTCGCTGCCGGCCGAAGCAAGGAGAACTTTGCGAGATCTGGGAGCATCCGCAAGCTGCTACGCGGGGCTCTGCAACTCAGTGCCAGCTTTGGCCCTGCGGGCGCCGGCAAAGGGCCGAATACAGAGTTCTCTGTCTGGGTCTTTGGAGACAACTACAAGTGTGGTCAGATCGTGCGTGTCCCACGTCCAAGTTGCTTGATCTGGTTTTTGATCATCCCTTCCACAGCGCCGGCCGGATTCTTCTGAGGATGTCGTGCACGTGAGGATGTACGAGTCCTTCTCACAGGTCACCATCTTCCTCCCGGACGACTTTAACGGCGTCGTGCGGCGCGTAGGCCACTCCGGGTCGAGTATCTCGTGCTCGCGTGCGGCGCTGTACCTCAAGGATGCAGAGTGCCTGCGCTTCAGCGGTGCCACGGCGGACGAGGCGGAGGATCAAGTGGTCGTGCGAACGGAGAAGATGGTGCACGTGTGTGTGGCGGGCGACGACCCGCTCGTGCCGCGCACAGGGCGTCTGACGCCCCCTGCACTGAGACCGTCCCCCGTGCTCCACACCTAAAATTCTGCTCCAAAATGTCCTGTAATGTCGATGGTTAAGAGTGCCACCAAGGCAGTGTCGGCGCCTCGTTAGGAAGGCGAGCCGAACTGGTCGGTTAGACGCTGAGCAAAGCTCTAATTACTATAGGTTTAATATCATTGCATAAACTCGGCCTGTTGGCTGCGTACTCTCCATCGTATCTGAATCCCACCAACCCCACTAAGCCAAACTTGCAAGCCTCCGATGGGTTAGTGTAAGGTGAGCAGTTTGGGAACGCGACCTCACGCCAGCCCGGGGCCACCGAGATGATTTACATAGAAATCCGGGCCGTCCCCGCGTCTCCTCACAAATTCTATTGTTCATTGTGGAGACGTCGACGACACCCGCCGGGCTTTTTCGCGACACATTAATCCACATCATCCACAACCATCCATGACAATAGCTAGCTCACTTCCTGCGCCAGCAGGCACCAGCCCGCACAGCATCGGTCTCCTCGGGGCGGTGCGCTCAAGCTGCCACATTATCTATCGCTCGTGGCGTCAGCCGAGTATCCGTCACGATGTCGCCGCGAGCGGCCGTTCGCAGACGTTGCTTTGTCCCCCGCTCTTCGTGTGCAGACCCCGCCAGCGGGGGATCGCGATGCTTTGTCCGTCTATTCCGCCCGTTGCGCCACACATCGGTCGTTGGGCAACGTCGCGGCCACAAATTGGAGGATTTAAACGCGCACTGTGGGTCCTGTCGAGGCCTCATGAGGATCCATTCCACGACACGTTTTGTATAAAATGGCCCGCTCCGTGAGTCTCGCTTCTGTCGTGCGCGACCTTGCGCTTACTATGGCTTTGCTCCAGCAACCCTCTCCTGTCCAATCTTCCGCCATCGCGTCCTCTTTCATAGAGGATGACCAGTCTGTTTTGTCCCGCCAGGTTGCCAACGCCAACGCCAACGGCGAGCCTCCGCGCCTGAAGCTCATGTCCACCGTTGCCAAGTTGTTCAACGTGCATGACGAAGGGAAAGAGCGCGTCCGCAAGCTCGAAGGCGACGCACAGGTCCCCGTCGAGTCCTACTATCCCGTTCACCGTACCTCGCAGGCACTCGCGAGCTTCCGCAACCCCGGGCAGGTTTCTTTCTCTCACTCCAAGTGGGGCCTCTGCGCCCAAGTCGTACGTTCTCCATCTCCTCCCTTTGTCCGTTTTTGTCCTCACGCAGGATCGCGTGTACCCAGATGCGCCAGCCCAACAGCCAGACCGGCGAGTACCCGCGCCTGCGCGCGGTGCTCATGAACATCTCTACGCAGCTCATCCTCTACGTCCCGCGTGACTTCAGTGGCATTGTGCGCCGCATCGACGGCTCGGGCGCGCCGATCACCAGGTCGGATGCCGCACGCGACATGCTGGCGTATCTACGCCTGGACGACAGCCTGCGCGCAGGCCCGGGCGACGACGAGATCATTCTGTACACGACCGAGCCCGTCAGCGTGCGCGTGACCGGCGAGGATCCGGTGCTCTCGTACACTGAGCCCAGTGCTGGCCTCTTCTAATTTGAGGTCGCTGCCCAATAACTGTTTATCCCCTATTATCCCCCGTCCGACCCCGTTCCCACCCCTCGTCCACGTTCGCATCTCCCATCACCCCAGCAAGTCCACGCTATATGTCTTTATATCTCTGAAGAACCGTAGCAGCGTGCTAGGCCTCTTGCCTCTTCGGAGCCTGGGGTGCCCTGGTCTTAGTCAGTATATTCAGTTCCTTACAAAGTAGTATATTTACATCGCATGTAAGACGGCGTCCCTAGCGTGTAAGCGGAACGTAGCGCGAACAGCCTTGTACCAATGATATTGTTGATTTGAATATCCTGAGCGTCCGTCTGTTGATGCACCGTGTGCTGGCATCCCAGGCGCCTTGTAGCTTCCCCGTGCGCATACTGCGCGACTCATATGTGTATAAAGTCATGCAGATTCCGCGAAGGCTAACAGAACAGAGTGATGCAAACTAGCGGAACCATGATTACGTACTATGTATATGAGCTATGAATGATGGGAGCTAGCGAGTCGCAAAGTACTATTACATGGTCGCACCGGTGGTCCTCTCCGGCCGATGCAACCATTGCAACGACCATCACTAGCGCCTACGCAGAGACTGGCCGCAACCTATTACCAGACGGACGATCCCTCACTGCGTCCAGGGCCCGAGCAGCGCGACACGGCCGCCCCTCGACATCGTAAGGGACCCCCATCAACTATCCGCTCCCCACTGTCGGGGGTCGGCCATAGTCGCCAGCCGTGATGGTGATGCGCAACTGGTCCGCCTGGTCTTGCTCCTGCCCGCGACGCCCGCCAGGTTCGGCCATGGCGGGATAATCGCGCGTTACGAAGCACTACGCCGGCGCTGGGCTGAGGCATTCCTGCGCGTTAGTAAGGGTGGAAGGCAGTGTACCGGTATGCGTATTTCTGAGTGGAGGCGCGCGTGGCCAGCTTGCTGCGCTTGTAGAAACTAGGCCGCTTCTACGCCGTTGGCTCAGTACTGTAATGCATCATATTCGCATGCTGATGCCTACACCCATAGGCACGTCGTGGTACGCGGAACTTTGTCATTCGTAGGGTGCCAGGCGTAGTGCTAAGCAAAACGATCATGTGAAGTGTAGTGGCGTCCATGAGATGTCGTCCCGGCCGGTGAGCAAGCATGTCCGAAACCACGGGGTTGTGTTTTTCCGGGTCCTGCCCGCTGTGACCCTTTCTCTGACCCTAAATCCGGCAGAAGGACTAGAGCAAGAGGCACTGCGGGTGGCGTGCATATGGTCACTGTACTGGAGATCGCCGCGGAAGCTTCACCGCAGCGCCTGGCACCAACACCTACAGTAAGTATGAGTAGAGTACAGTGTGATCGGATCCGCGAAAGCGCCCAAGACTCCCGCCGGCGCACCTCCAACAATCACATGAAGATTCGAAACAGCGAGGTCGGGTAATTTGCAGGTAGTCCAGTTCCGAAGATCTGCATCGTGCAACTTCGCTGTGGCCATCCGTACGTGCAGGTTCCGCACATGCTAGGTGTTGCTCAGCCCGATGAATGCCGCGCGTTTTTTTTTTTCGTCAAGCGGTAACGCGCGTAGTGTGACGGCCATCACTGCGCAAAAGGGCTCGGCAGAACCACCGGAAGCAGGTTCCGCGTAGCATTTACGAGGGCTTCCATTGAGGCTACTGAGGCAAGGTCTGCGCCGGAGAACTTTTACAGCGTGGCGCTGCAACAAGTACAGGCCGCATGGACACCGCATGCTTGTTGTGCTTGTTCGACTGCGAGAACGCAAGGACACTGCGTGTGCGGTGTTCGCGGAACGGAGTGCTTGTATTATCAGGCAACGGAAGAGTACCTGGAAAACTGCGTCTTGCGTTACGCAAGGGCGACCTGTTCAAACCTGCGGGTGACAACAGAAACCCTCGCAGTGGCGACGGCCAATTTCGTCGATATGAGTTGAAGCGAGCATGAGGGTGCTGTGGATCACTCGCCGCCCCAGGATGAAACGCGCCATCAGTGATGCGACTCCCCCAAATGGAAAGGGACAGCAGTGCCCGATTACTAATGACAGGTGATGACGATCGCTGTGGTGCTGGACAGAGAAACTCTGCATCGGCGTTGCTAGGTGAGTTGGTGGGTTGACTGGAGGCCAGTCTGAAGCAGGGCCACGGACTCGGAAGCATCGGGGAAGAGCATAGTTGGGATAACTACGACCCTCTGATTGGAGAGTGGAAGCGCGGGAGCGTCCGAGAAAACCAGAAAGGCGGCGGCAGACGACACATCGCCGAGACGACTGGGGACCGACACCGGTGGGAGCTTGGAAACGAATCAGACGAACGCTATAGCCTATTGTCCACGTATGCGGGGCTGAGCGGTCTGGCGGAGCTCTTGCGATGGGAGGAAGAAGAGAGACGTCTGAGCAGTACAACAGTTAAGCACTCAAGCAATCAACAATGCAGCTGACAGACGCTGATTGGAGGGAGGAATGGTGCACCTTGTACTGGAAGCAGAGAGAAAAACAAGCGGACATGAAGGAAAGGTCACATACAGCGCTTCGCGGGGCCGGAAATGGACTGGGTTGGACTGGGTTTCCAAATGAGGAAGTAGCACCCCGCACGCCTCGTGGATTGCTTTTGTTCTTCAATACAAGGAGACCCTTAACGGGCCACTCGTCCTCCGGGACTCGCATCTCCCCCTGCTTTATAGCGGGGGCCATGATCTCTCAGGTATGGTTCGTTCTTCCTCTTCCCCTGCGCGCGGTATTCAGGGCAACTTGTTTCTCCAGCTCCTCGCCAAAATATTCTGCTTCATGTTCCATCCTGCACAAAGTCCATCCGTGAGTCCGCCCGCCCGCTGGTCAGACGACTTCTTTTGCTAACCGACCACCTATGTCTGCTAGTCATCTTCTCTTTCTTCCATTGAAGACTCCCCTAGACACGTATGTATTCGTTCAGCCGTATGTTCTGGCCAGGTGTTTACCCCTCATTCAGTTCGGAGCCGTTCGCACTGGCACCCACAAAGTTCATTATCAGCCCCAACAGCAATGGGACTTCATTGCGGATGCCGATGAACATCCAATAGACCTTTCCCTCATGCTTCCGCACTACCGGGCACGCAACCAGCCTACGGAGCACCGTATGAGCATGTTCATACAGAGTCGAAGCGAGATCAAGACGGCAGTCGTAAGTCCGGTCCATGCACCCACTGTGCACAGCCCCACTCACGTCCTGGACAGTGCCGCAAGTCTCCACGCACGCCGTTCCTCCTGACTGTGTGCTCGACGGCAGAAGCCCCTGTCACCCTCTATCTCCCATCCGACTTCTCTGGAATAATTCGCTTCTCGTCATCTTCGCCTAAGGTCTCTTTCTCCGCGGGCTTCAAGAACCATATCCTTCCCCGCGTCCGGTTCGCCCGTGCCTCCGATTCCCAATACAAGGCTGCGGACGAGTACGAGGAAGACGGTGCTGACGAAGTGGAGATTTTTGCCACCGGTCATATCACCCTCCGGGTGTGGGATGTGTTGGAAGGCTCGCTGGAAAGCCCCGCGCGCGGAACGTGGCGCAAGATGTGCCGGCGCGCCATCAACTCGAAAAGTATGCGTCCGGAACAGCGCACGGTGCAAGCCATCGACTGGGATTTTCTCCTCGAGGACGATTGACCATGGTCTTCCTCGCTTCAGCACCCTCTCATTCTTCTACATCAGGCTTTCTTGTCGTCCACCATAGGACCCTCCATCATATTCGTTCTTCTGGCATCCCTCTTCGGACATAATTCCCTCGCCTGGGCTTTCAAACCCTCATGTGTAGCAGCTGCAATTTGCCTACCAAATGTATCACCATCACCTCATATCCTTCCCATCATGTATCCTCCCCCTCCCCCTGTCGACGCTACGGCGCACCGTCCCTGCATGCCTCATCACTGTCTCGGGTTAGATAGTACCATGCATATACTATACCCTACGCATCATACTATTATTACTGCACAGCCTGCGCTGTGTTGCGTAATATATATGGGTCTATGTCACTGTTTCATATGAAGTGAATCCAACAAGCTCATACAGGCTTTTGCACTGCATCGTATTCATCAAACTCTAACACTATTGATACAAAGTCAATGTAACTGGGGAGGTACATATCCATCCTACAGTCCGCGCCGTCCTGCGTTCTCAAGGCACGTCTCCAACACCTCGACTAGAGCTGGATTCTCAAGCGCCGCAGCAACGCGCTCCTTGTCATTTAATTGCTTGTTGACTGCGCGCATACGCATCACATCAGCCCCGCCGTGGCGCACAGGAATACAATGCGGTGCAGACCTGCGTGCTCACTCTGGTGCGAGCCAGGCTTGACGTGGATGTCGACCTTGAAGCGGGTCGGCAGCGCGCGCAGCAGGCGCACGCGGATTGATAGGCCGATGAGCGTCGACATGCCGCAATGCGGGACGGTCGGGGTGAACTCGACCTGGACGCGGCTCGGCGCGACGGTGACCTGCGGTGCAGAGACAACGGCGAGCTGCTCGAGCGTCATCGAGCGGTGCTCCGGGTCGCTGATGCAGCGAATGAGGTCTATGCAGCCTCGTCAAACCCGGTGGCCGATGCGGAGATGCAGGGGGTGATCGCACCAAAGACTTCATCCGCATCAATTGGCTCTGGCTCGTCGTCCGAGTCGAAACTGGAATCCTCGCTGTCCGAGAGCCACAGAGACTGTGCGTGCGATGCCTTGCGCCTCGTATTCGGCTGCGCAGTTGCGATGATCGTTGGATTCGGGTTGAAGACCTCGGAAGACATGGTGCAGCAGGTGCAGCGAGGTCGGAGCCGAGATACTTGAGAACGCTTGAGAGCGAGAGCGCCAGTTGATGAATTGAAAGCTGAGTCAAGGACGGGCCGGATGTTCCGCGGTGGCCCGTGTCTGTCGCGGTGCTCTTGGACACTCTTCCGCATACATACACCACGGGGCTTCCAGCCTTTCGCCTTCCCAACATACTCAAGTTTCTTTCTTGCCAATTTATACGCCCGAAGCACGAAAAAATGCCACCCAAGGTAATTCCTAAATTGAGAGCGCGGCTTTGACCATCCTGACGCGCCGACGACGCGCTCCACGCTACCTAAAGAGGAAACGTACCGAGCCTGCTGCTGGAGCTCCTGCAAAGCCAACACGAACTTCTACACGTAGCTCGAAGAAAAATGGGCCTGAGGGTACGTAGCATCGGTGATGTATGCTGTGCGCGTGTTGATTGATCCGACGGAGCAGGTAGCGCACCGAGCGCGCCACCAAGGTGGGATGTGCGCGGAACTCCCAAGCCTACGCGGAGGCTCACAGAATATTCTATGTTGTTATTTTCAGAGCAGACGCGTCTGATGACGAAGATGGAGTACGTGCGGATTCTTTCACTCTGCCTACGCTCCTGTCCGTGAATGGCAATGTTTCAGGGAATGGTACCGCCCCCAAACAAAGCATCCAAGACAGGCTCTTCATCCAGGTCCAAATCACAAAAGGGCAAGGTCACAAGGTATGTTTCATTCTACGGAACTTGTACGCGCCTGGCCATAAGAACTCGAGTTGTGAGTATGATTGAGGCTCATCCTTGATGAAACTCTTTTCTAAATGTGGCTATTAGGACTTGGTGCTGATTCCAGGAATTCCCGAGGCAAGAAGCTTCAAATTGACGGGTGCGCGTCCGTCTTGTGTATTTCTTGCGTTTTGTTTCTGATGTCAAGCGTCCGCCAGTGATGATGACGTAAGCCGTGCTTAATACTTACCTTAGCACTGGCGTCTAATTGCTGCCGGACTCCCGCGCCAGGAACCCGCAGGTCCTAAAAGGTATGTTTCGTCGCGCGGCCCACTCTTGTTACTGTCCTGTACCGCCACGAGCCCGCCAGCCTGTTGCCACATCTTTCCCTTCCTTCTCCCACCTTCGCTCTGGCAGCCCAATTGAGGTGGATACGTTGTCCGGTGGTGCCTCCCCCGGGCAACACACTGTCAGATGCTCCTTCGCTCGCTCTTGTGCTGTACAAGCAGAGATAACTTTACTGATGTCGTGGACGCACACAGTACTGTCCAAAATGGCGCACAGGACGCTGCTGTGTGTTTGGCTACCAAAATTCCTTGCTTTGTTACTGACCTACCTGGGGGCTAGAAGTCCGAGAGTTACACCCAGCAACGTGCCGTGGCACTTTTCTCTCAGTTTGCTGATGCAGACATTCCGGATGTTATTGGCGCCGAAGGTTTCGAGCGTCTATGCAATGAAGCGCAGGTGCCCCTCGACGGCGCAATGCCGTTACTGCTCGCCTGGCAACTCGACTCACACGAAATGGGCAAGATCTCGAAGGAGGAATGGATGAAAGGCACCGACGCCTTGAGGTACGGTACTATTGTGCATGCAGCGGCCTGGCCTCGACTTATTGGAGCTCAGAGTGGCATCACTCTCCGTGCTTGCCAACATCCTGGAGGACCTAAACAACCTCGTTGTGCTGGGGCAACCTCCGGCGCAGGCTGCAAAGACGCAGAAGGGCTCATCGTATGACCGGGCGCGCTACGGGAGCTACGCCGCAGACAGCAGAAAGGCGTTCTTGTCCTTTTACAGCTTCTGCTTCGCCCTTGCCAAGCCAGAGTACGTTACGCCTTGTTCCTCTGCGGGCTAGGTTCTCATGGGTGCGGAAGGAGCTCAAGGAATATTGACATGGAAACGGCATGCGCGCTGTGGTCGGTCGTGTTAGCTCCGCAGTTCCCGCTCATCGCGGATGTCATCGAGTTCATCAATGTGGGTGGCGAGACAGTGCAAACCACCGCGCACGGCAGCCCAGCTCTGTACTAACGCCCCTTGGTATGAAATTAGGCCAACGGGTCCTACAAGGGAGTGAACAAGGATCTGTGGAGCATGGTGCGTGTTGGGCTGCCCGCATGCGGTGCTGTGCTCACGCGCGCCACATTGACACGTGTAGATGCTTGAGTTCTGCCGGGACACTCAGCCAGATCTGTCCGACTTTGAGGCCGATGGGGTAAGCTCAGCCCCTCTCCCGGCTCACCGGCTCACCGTGTCTCGAACACCAGGCATGGCCGAGCATCATCGACGACTTTGTCACATGGAAGCGTGCCCAAGCCGACAACGAACCCGTAGAGGCCGCAGCAGACGGCGCGTAGAAGCTGCCTGCTCTTCGTACACTGCACATGTCCACGCACCACCCTGCTCCCTTTCACACTCACGTCACATCATACTCCTCATCCGCAGACTATGCACGAATCACAGCAATTCAGTCTATTTATGCCGATATCGTTGGCCCCTGATCTCCGAGTCGGGGCATCGTGGCTTCCGCGTTGCTGGCCAACGTGACCTCTCAAGGCGACCACTACGTACTTGTGCTGCGCTTCCGATGCTCAGCTCTGAGTCCAGAGAAGCCACCGAGAGACTTCATCTCCAGCCTTGAAAAGGCCTCTGATTAACCAGCTTATGGCTACCAGACTCCCACGACTCTGGTAGCCAAGCTACAGGCAGATGATGCCCGCAAAACCCGCTCCAGCCGTGGGCACGTCGGGCAGGATGCCACGCTACTTCAACGCCGACACCCAGCACCTCACTCTGAACCTGTGCACTGCGAGTGCAACGGCTGCGCTTCAGCTGCCAAAGGTCTAAAGCCCCAAGTGAAGAACGCCCATATTGCAAACTCGCTGATCGGCCTCATAAGCGCCCATCTTGTGTTGCGGCTGACTAATGTGGGCGCTGAGTACTGAGTACTTGAGTGCCAGAGATCAGGAGAGCACTGAGCGGCGGGCAGTCTCTTGAGCGGCAGAATGTGGGACGGCCCTGCCACAGGGCGATATGCATCGCAGTTGCGTGTGCATGCAATAGATCCGCATACCTGATGACGCTGTGTACTCTCGATGTACAGGGTTGCTGTCCGTCCGCTTCAGGTTGTTCCCCAGATCTGGTCTTCCCAAGACCGCACTACCACGCATCACCGAGAACGCGACCTTCTCGTTGGTCTGATTTTTCCTCACAGGCTTCGGATATCATCAGACGTTCCCGCTCCAAAAAGAAGTGTATTGAACAAGAAAACAAGCAGGCTCCATGAATCTGATATGCCAACCCTCGACAGCACGAATCAATCAGCTCCGCAGGAGCAGCGCCGTCGGCCCCACAACCGCGAAGAAGAACAGCACAGGGCTGAACACATGGCCCAAGTCGCGGAAGAACGCGATCCAGAACAACACAGTGGCCCTGAAACTGCACGACCCGCGCGCGTCAGTCGCTCGCGCCCGCTGTCCGCAAGGCGCACGGCCGGACGCACCTCAGCCCGCGCCGCAGGCGCGCGTCGAACATCGCGTACACGCCCTCGCGCAGCGTCTCCTTCTCGCAGAGCAGCACGGGCCCGTCGTCGAGCAGCACCCACGGGCACCCGCTCGTCGCCATATCGGGGTCCGTCGCGGCGCGGAAGATCGCGCCCGCGATGCGCGCGACGGGCGCGAGCGGGATGCCCGCGAGGAGCAACCTCATGCCCGTGTTCACGATGTTCGTGTCTGTGTGGCGGGGAGGGAGGCGCGGTCAGCGCGGGCGCGGTGCGGGCGTGGAGGGGAGCGTGCGCGTGCCTGCGAACCACGGGTGGATGCATGCGGTGCGGATGTCCTCGAGCGCGAGGATGGGGTCCAGCGCGCGCATCAGGCCGAGCGCGGCGTGCTTCGACGCGGTGTATTGCTGTCCGGTCGGGAGCCCGATCCAAGACGCTGTGGGGTCGGATTGTGAGCCCGCTCTGCCGCCTGGAACTTGGGCGCGATGGCTGCTGCGCACCCATGGACCCGATCATGACGAGTGCCTTCCAATCGCCCTTGGTGCGGTTGCGCTTCATGTAGTGCACGCCGAGGTGGGCAGCTGCGGCAGTTCAGCCGAGTGATACCCGGCAGGGGACGGCGCTACTCACTGTAGAACACGCCGTTCATGTTGACCTGCAGAGCCAGGAGTTTGGGCTTTGCCAGCTTACCGTCCGTAAGCTTGACGCCACCCGAGCAGACCTCCTCATCGTCGGCAATGCCTGCGTTTGGGATCTAAAGAAAGCAAAGTTGACCTCTGTGGCGCGTCGTGCGGCAGGCGACCGCGTACCACCACGTCCACCACGCCGAACCTCGAGACTGCGAGCTCGAACAGCGCGACCTGGTCGTCCCAGTTCACGACGTCGCACCCCATCGAGGCTGCTTCCCTGTACCGCACCACGCACGTTCAACAAGACGCGGTCAGCAAGCGGGTAGACTCGTGGACACGCACCCGCCGTCATTCTGGATCCTATGCACGATATCCTCCGCGCCCGCGGCGTCCAAGTCCCCAATGACAATCTTCGCGCTGGGCCGAGTCAGGCAAACAGCATTGGCGCAACCGTACGGCGTATGCCAGCTCACCCGTGCCTCGCGAACGCCAGCGCCACCTGCTTCCCAATGCCACCGGCAGCGCCTGCGCGTCGCGTCCGAGCCCGCTGTTAGCAACCAACCAACCACGCCCGCGCCGGCACGTCGAGCGGCCGAAGAGCCACGCACCTGTGATGACCACAACCTTGCCCTTGGCCCGCGCGGCGTGCGCAAACAGCTCCTCGTCAGATATCGCAGTGGGCATGGTAGAGTGTTAAAGGACGGTAAAGTAGCGTGCGCAAGCGACGTTTTGGTTTTGATGAGGCCCTAGATTCTACATACAGTCCTCATATACGGCCCCTCGACTATTTTGTGTTGGCAGGCGGGCCTCTCGGCGTCAGCAACCGAACGCTTGACTGAGACCCCGGCCTGTAGCCTTTCCGGAGAAGTGGAAAAGGGCCTACGGTTTCGGTTTTAGTTGTAATAACTTTTCTTCGATCCATGCATGCAGCAGGCCGAGCGCAAATCGCTGGGGCGAAGTTCCCAGGCGCGTTTTCCCCCGTCTCCTATATCTTGCAGCACATCGCCGACGTAAGACCGCCCCTGGTGTCGATTGAATTCCGGCAGTGGAGCGGCAGCGGCCACCAGGCGTAGTGGGAAGCGTAAAACCTCAGGGACGTGCGCGGCACGCGTGATCTGCACGAGTCCGCGGTGGTCGCGGGAGGCGATGCTCGCGGACTCGCAAAGACAGCAGGTGGGCCTCAAGGCCTCGCTATCGTATACATCTGTTCTGTGGACTTGAATGGACAGGTACGAGGTTGTGGCCTGATGCTGAAGCGCGCGGCGGGCGGGCGAGCCATGGCAGGCGGATGATCGCAATCCTTCAATATCACCGGTCACCGGTCACCGCTAAACGTCTCCGCACCTCTTGGAGATGTCCTGGCGGATGACATCGGTTCGGGCCTGTTCGGGTACGGATCGGCATCCATCGGATGTCGCGTAGATATATTTCTAACGACGGGAGAAGATACCATTCAGTCTTTTGGGACCTCGAACCGAGGCTAGGGGAGTTTGGCGGTGTAATTGGGCGTTCAGTGAATTTGGCTTTCGATCTGCCCATGGAGCTTCAATGAAAGACGATCCTATCAGATAGACGCACGCTACGAATCACCGGCTAATTGACTACTATCTACCCGACAACATTTGTTCACCAGCGTGCCATGGTCGTGGACTTGGCCCTTGTGAATTATCATACCGCGACGCATGCAATCCCGAGAGCAGCCCGAGAGTGTTAACTGTCAGCTGACAATTGCGCAAGCTAATGCACATGGCAGACTGATCATCAGGCAACTCGGCACACCTTCAGCTGGCCCTGTGTTCTTGCCGTGCCAGTGCAACGTGATGCGCACCCCCCAGTAAGACTACTAGTTAGCATCTGGACATCCCACACCGATAGGGCACACGCATTCATTCCCTCCTCTTCCCAGTCAGAAGTCGCGATCCGCACGCGGGAATTGAAGCAGACGCCCTAAACCAACCCACGGTCAAAGGAACACCCGCACGCCGTCAGCATCGTCTGCATTCTCCAAACACCGTAGCCGCTACATGAACAACCCCTGCCTACGCCGTCTCCACATGCAAGCACGACCCATCGTGCATCAGTACGCAGCGTCCGCGCCGACCGGGAGCCCCGCCGCACGAATGCGCCCCATGATCTCGCGCACCTCCGTCTCCGCAAATACCGCCGCCTCCTTTGCGACTACAAGCTTCTTCTCGAGCTCGTCCGCCGTCATCGCGCGGCGCCCGCCAGACGCCAGCCCGAGCGTGTCGAACCGCTGCAGCGTGCCGCCCATGCGCGGCGCGAAGCCGTGCGGATCCCAGCCCGAGTCGTTGAACGCAAGCACCGCGCGCACGGCGGCCGTGTTGATGTCGCGGTGCAGCTCCTCGAGCTTCGACAGCTGAACCTCCATCCAGCGCGCGCGCCGCTCAAGCGCGAGCGTCAGCGCCGCGACCTCGTCCTTGCCCGCGCCCGGTGCGCCGGGCGCGCCGCCGTCCTCGCCGCCATCGTCGAGAAAGTCGTCGCCCTTGAGCATGTCACGCAGCACGCCGTCGAACGACGAGCTGTCGTCCCACGTCGTGCGCGGCAGCAGGCGCAGCAGATCCGAGATCGTCTGCGTGAGCGTCTCGAGCAGCTGCTGGAACGAGGATACCGCGTTGTCGACCGAGCCGGACGGCATGCTGTTCGCGAATGAGCCGCCGCCGACCGAGAGCGCGGAGAGCGCGTGCGCGAGCGGGCCGTACTCGAGTGGCATCTTGGACGCGGGATTGAGCTTCGTTGCATCGAAGAACGGGTGGTGCGCTAGGTCCATCATCGGGTACTGGCGCTCGATCTGCGCCAGAAGCTCGCCGACAGACGTGGGCTCCGAAGTGATCCGCTCGACAGATTGACCGCGGGAACTAGACGAGTTGGAATCCACGACGCTGCTTCCGATCTTCTCGAGGGGATTCTGGGGCAGCTCGGATGTGGCGGATGTCAAGACCGAAGGTGTTTCGACATGCAGATCATCTTCCTTGGGGATCCTGATGGGCTTCGTGACAGGTCGGTTCTTCTTGGGCATTTTGGAGAGCAAGGGACCGTGACTCGGCGGAGAAGATGCAGAAGCGGGAGTGGATGCAGGAGCAGGAGTAGGAGCAGGCGGTGCCTTCGAGGCCGGCGCGGACCGCGCGCTCACCTTGCGCGGGGGCGCAACGGTTTCTGTCTTCTGCGCACTAGCAGCCTTCGCCACAGCCTTCTTCTGCGCGACCGCCGCCTCCGCCCTCTCGCGCTCGCGCTGTGCCTTCTCCCTCTCCGCGCGCTCCTTCTCCGCGCGCTCCCGCTCGGTCCGTTCCTTCTCCAGCTTCTCCCGTTCCTTCTTCTCGCGCTCCAGCCGCTCCTTCTCAGTCTTCTTCTCCGCCCGCTCGCGCTCCTTCTCGGCACGCCGCCTGGTACGCTCCGCCGCACGCTCAGCAGCCGCCGCCTGCTTCTCCGCGCGTCGTGCTGCCTTCTCGTCGGCCGGTGCAGCGGCGGCTGCGGCCTCGGCCTCGGCCTCTGCGCGTGGCTCAGCGGGCAGCTCGGGCGAAGCGCTGGGGGCTGTGGGGGCTGCGCGGTCAGCGCGGGGAAATCGGAGGACGAGAGCAGCGGCGAGGGTGAGCGGGTGGGTGGCACTAAAGGTAGAAAGTACAGTTGTTTCAGGTCGGTGGACGAAGAAAAGAAAGCGGATATATGTCAGCGTCCGGCTATGAGGGAAGCATACCAGAACGAGCAGGAAAGAATGAGGAGATGTGCCGTGTTTACATGGGAGAGAGCCGAAAAGAATACAAAGGAAGGGGAGGTGTGGGCGCGGGCGTCGGGCGCATCACGCGCGATGGAAGAAATTCCGCCCTGGGAAGGCACGGCGCTCGGTGCTCGGTACACAGGCCACCCCTCTGGGAGACGGAGTGGAAGAGTGCTCACCGTCATTCACAACGTTGCTCTGCATGCCAGGCGGGAACGCAAGGCCGGGCGGCGGACCGTATCCCTGCGGCGCGTGCCCATAGGACTCCTGAGGATGCGCAAGTGGGCCACCAAAGCTCGCCGACATGATAGCAGGATCAAGGAACTGGGACTGTTGCTGCTGCTGCTGCTGAGCGTAGCGATACTGCTGGCTATGCTGCTGGTCTTGGTCTGCAACGTAGATGAAAGGCAAGTTCGTGTTACACAACGCAACAGAGTACATGGAGAGGGGCAAAACAAGTCCAGCGGTCAACGACCGCTACAAAATCATACAAAAAGTGGCCTCCTACCAACTAGGGCAGCATTCCTCGCCGCATTGGCGCGCTGTTGCTGCTCCCGGCTATTCTGAATGAACTCGCGGAGTGCGGCCTCGCTAACGCCACCGCTTTGCTCAAAGGGCTGGAATCGGCCCGCCGCGGGCAAATGCTGGTATACTTGGCTCTGGGCCTGGGCTTGAGCCTGAGATACCAAGGGAGAGCTTGCTGCGGACACGTTGTGCGAATGGAAAGGATGGGTATGGTGTTGGTAAGACGACCATTGGGAAGACGGCGAGGGAAGCTCGGCCGAAGCCGAGCCTAAGAAGTGTTGCTGCTGACCATGAGTGATGCTGTCACTCGGACTTAACGGTGTCGAGGATATTAAGGGGCTTGACGTCGAGCTGAGATTGCCATTCTGCCGCGCGTTTCTCGCAAAGCCAAACCGTGACATCTTCCGTGTAGAATCGTCGTGCGCCAAACGTCTCGCGGCCGCAGCGGCGTCCGATTCGCTTTCTGCGAACGGATTGAACGAGCCAGTGTAGGACAGCGCGGGCGATGCTTGGCTCGGGACGGGGGAGTTACGCGGGTCGTAGATAGGCCGCTGGGTTCCAGGGAAGCCAAGTCCGGGAGGGTGGGAAGGAGCACGTAGTGCGGGGAACGCGTCCATGAATGAGCCGTGGAAAGGCGATGCAGCCTCAGGCAAGTCAGAGGCACCGTCATCCATTCCTGCCTCTGCGAGCTTCGGGTCGAAATTGAAACTGAAGCCGCCAAACTTGCCATCCGCTTCTGCGAGGTTCTGCAATGTGCGATCGAAGTCGGGGAAGGGACTGACGCCAACTGTCGGAAGGGCAGACTCGCGACGCGCCTTGACATCGTTGAGAAGCGCCTGAACTTGAGTGGACATCTGATAAGAAGGTGCACCCGGGCCACGGCTTCCAGGAGGAGGAAGGCCAGGAGGAGCAGACAGGCCGGGGGGAACAGCAGGTAGCCCAGGAGGGACAGCCGGCGTCGTAGGTTCTGGGGACAGCGACGGCGCGTCATGTGACCCAGATCCTGCGTCCGACTCGACAGTGACTGAGGAGGTTGGAGATCTAGGGGGTACGGGAGGCGGAGGTGATTTCGGTTTCGGCTTAGTAAGTTTACTGCTCGCGGGCGTGGACGGGCGGGAAGAGGAGGCTATTGAAGGCGCCTTGACGGACGTCTTGAGCTCCTTTGTCTTCCAGGTGATTGGTATCACTTCTGGAATTTCGGGTGTTGCAGGCGTCGCCGGACGAGCGCGAGCTGCCTTTTCTCTCTCCCCTCTGCGAGGAGTCCGAGCTGTTGCAGCCGCAATTATCGCCGGCGCTGTGTTGGTGTGATTACTGAGAGGCGTTGTGGCTGAGGGCCGGTCATGGGACGCTTTTGCCCACGAGGCAGACCGGGGTAACCGAGCTGCGCAGGCTGAGATGAGTAATCGCTCCCACCGAAGCGATACGACAGGCGCACCTGATGAGTCGTCTGCCTTTTTGCCCAAGACGATGTTCTTTCTCGTAACTTCCGTGTCCTTGATGGTATGTTGCCTAGCACGTACCAGTCAGCCGATGTGCCAACAAAGGCACTTCCGAGACACGTACAAAGTAGTGAGGTCTTCTTTGGTGAAGCAATCCTTCTCGTCCCCCCACTCGTGTAAGTTCATGCAATTGTGGTCTGGACAGTTGGCGCCGCGCAGGAAAGACATGCAATATTTGGTCGTGCCGTGGCTCGCGCGCATAACTTCGCTGCCGCCTCCGGGCGACGCAGACCCGTCTACGGCGGCAATGCAGCGCGCCGCGTCTTCCCTGCGGTGATATGTGATGTAGAGCCCCACGACAGGTGCATGTCCGCCCGGGGGAGTACGCTTGACCAAGATAATCTTGGAGATCCGGCCATACTGACCGAAGTAGTCGTTTGAGCGCAAAGTCGAGATGAGCTGGGAAACGCCGGTGAGCACGGAAGGCGAGAAGTGGCGTCATCGGGACAAAACACACCTCCTCCTTGGCAAAGCGAGGGCCGATACCCACGACGTAGACAACGTTGCGTTGTACGACCCGGACATTGGCAAGGTGGCGACGGCCGAGCGCGTCGAGGTCCTTGCGTTCGCGCTCGCGTTGCTTCTTCTGCTGAGCCAAGCGTCGTTGGCTGTAGGAGGAAGGCACGCGATATGTTACAAATGGACAACAAGTGAAACAGATGGGCCCACGCACTCATCCTTATTAATCGGCTTCAATTGGCCTACGTCGTCGGAATAGTCCCTCCGACACGCGGGACACTTGTTGTTGAGGTTCCTCCTGATGTGATTCCAGCAGAATCGGCAGATCTGGGAGGAGCGGTGTGGCATTGAGACACTCCGAGGTTGATCAAAGAAAGGCGGAAAATGCGCACCTGGTACTCGCACTGGCAGGGCTTGAAATTAAGGTCGGAGATGTCCATTTCCTCGAGACAGAGAGGGCACTCTTTCGCTTCCTAGATGATCCGCGATGCGGGGCGATGTGATTGATCAGGGGGCGAAGAGCGGCGGACGCAAAAAAGCGAACCTCTTCGTCGCTCCAGTACGCGTCCTGGACGCCTGTGAGGACGGAGGACTTTGCCTGGAGCGATGCACCGACGTGTACGACGGGTGCCGGGAGCGAGGGATGGAGTTTGAGAGACGACATTTGCAGCGAGCTCTGTGCGCGTTGGGAGGGTTCGTGGACGAGGAGGGGAAAAGCAAGACGGAGGCGAGGAAACGACGCGACAATGAGGTCTGCACAGCTTCCCACGCCTCCGTCTCCGTTAAAGCGTCCCCCGGCCACCCCCGACCCGGAACACAGTAACACCAAGTCACCCATGGCAGACCCAGAGCTCGCTGCCCTCCGCGCCGCCCGTCTTAGCCAGCTCCAGCAGTCTGCGCCTAGCGGGGGCGCACAGGGCGCAGGCAGCGGTGAGGATGCAGAGAAGCGCCGCGCAGAAGAGCAGATGCGCCGTGACCTTCTCGCCACTGCCCTCGAGCCTGCCGCCCGCGAGCGCCGTACGTCCCTGCTACCCTTGTTCTGCGCAGCTCGCTTAGAAAGTGTCTCAATGTCACAGTGTCGCGGATCGCACTTGTATCGCCCGCGCGATCTACCCAGATCGAGTCCATCTTGCTGCGAATGGCACAGACAGGCCAGCTGCGCGGCCGCGTCAGCGAACAGCAGCTCATCGACCTGCTGGAGCAGGTATGTATCATGTTATCATGCTATTATATGTCGTCTGACGAGCATTATGCAGGCAGAGGAGGCACAATTGAAAACATCAGCCAAAGGCGCCATCAAGGTATGTCGTGCGACCTCCGCCCTCCATGGAACTGCCAATCTGACTGCCCGTCAATCAGTTCCAACGACGGGTGGACCTTGACGACGACGACGATTTCGACCTCTGAGCCCGCCTATATCACACGTAGCCCTCGCTCTCGCCTCGCACCGCTCCCGACTCTTCTTGCTCTGATACACCCCACTTAGTTCAGCCAACGGTAGCGCGGTACTATGCCAATATAATAGACTGTATAAAGTTACTTTTGCCTGACCTTCCGCGCCGACCGCTTCTTCGCGACCCGCACGTCCCGCTCGAACCGGCCCTTCTTCCGCTGCCGCGGACCCTCGCCCACCTCCTCCACCTCGTCCCGCGCACGCACCCGCGACCGCGCCAGCGCGCCCTCCTTGCGGCCCCTCGCCCGCAACTCCTCGTACCCGTCCCCGACTGCACCACCGCGCGCGCGCCGCCCCTCCCGCAGGACGTCCGCAAACTCGTCCTCGAACCCGCCGCCGCGCCGCTTGCCGACGATCCCGCCGACGCCGCCGAGCGCGATGTCCTCCTCATCCTTGCGCCGCCGCCGCTCGTCCCGCTTCTTCAGCACGAGCCGCGTCATGTTCTCCTCCTCGAACTCCTCCATGCGCTGCAGCTCGCGCGCGCGCTTGCTCTGCAGCGCCGGCGCGGTGCCGAGTCCCGTCGCTGTGTCGACGAACGGCCGCGAGGGGTCGAGGTGCGCGAGGACGCGAGCGCATGCGGCGCCGGCGGCGCGCGACGCGCACGCGCCTCCTTGCTCGTCAGTTCGGTGTACGGCATCGGCGCGAGCTTCGGCGGGCGATAGATCCCATCCTGCAACGTTGCGCCGTCCTCGCCGTCCTCGTCCTCGCCGTCGGCACCGCCACCCATGAGCGCCTGCGGGTTCGGGCGGAACGCAAGTGGGTCTGCAGGCTGCACGTCAGGACTCCGGGAGCGAGGCACAGCAGTGGACGGGGGCATTACCGTTGACGGCCTTCTCGTCCGAGGGCTCCTCGGCAGCCAACCGGACAAGCTTCTCGATCTGATAGCGCATCTTACTTTCCAGTATCTTGATTTTCTCAAGCACGATGCGGTCCTCGATCATCGAGTCCACCAAGTCGCCTGCATCCGTGCCCCTGCGGCTCCGCTTGGTTGAGTTGAAAGGCTCTGAAGGTGGCGAGCGGGCGGCCAAGGTATGCCCCAGCACGCGGTGGGAATGGAGGAGCACGAGGGACTGCATGTACGACAGGAGCAGCTGATGCTTGATCGAGAGGAGCGATATGCCATCTTGGAAGCTAAAAGCGTCTGTTTCTTCCCGTCTGTGTGTGCAAGGCGTCAGATGGGAGGTTTACGCACAGTAAGGGTGTGGCATACTTTTGGCGTAGGTTGTGAACCAGCTCACGCACGGCGGCCATGCTCCTGGTCATCTCCTCTGCGACATCGCAGAACTCTTGCATTTTTGTGTCGCCAGTTTCATCGTTGGCCATTCCCTCAGCACGCCGACGCAGCGCCTCCTGGTTTGAAAGAAAACGAGTCGTCAATGAGCGACTCGACGACGGCACGTGCGGGGAGGGAAATGATTAGTCAGTCAACGGTTTTCTAGGCCGCCGCCTCGTGAGGCGTAGTGCAGGACAGCAAGGTTTGCTCAGAGCCCAGTGCGTTTCATCTTTACAAGCCGACCGAAGTCCAGTGTACGCACCTTTTTTTCGAGCAGGGGATTGGGAGAAAACAAGAAGGTTACCGAAGAAGCGACGTACGGCCGTGAGAATGCCAGCAGGGTCCAGCCGTGCTCGTGCTCAGTCTCGCGTCCCGGTCCGGCGGGACGCGGGCGATAGCTGTCAATTCGCCATCATGTCGTCCCGGCTTTTCTTGAAGGCCCGCACACCTCACGTCAGCTGAGTACTGAGTGCTTAGGTCTGTTACTACCCGGCGATTTTGTGCTGCCCGCACAAAAGACAGTCGTGCTGCTAGGGAACCCCCGTGCGGACTTTCCGAGAATACAAGCACCACAACGCCATACACAACGCCAGGGCAGCTCCTGGGTCCCTATTCTCCGCATTTAGTTCAACGACTTGCATCGCATATAGGCAGGACCAGCCCAACTTGTGGCAAATGCTGGCCAATCGCGCCCCATTACGCCTCTTGTCGCATGTACGTACACACGTCCGACCCGCGTTGAGCGTATTGCATCAGCTCACTGAAATGTGGTACACCCTTGACAGGATGCTGTGCTGAAGGTTACCTGATGCGAGGCAAGCCTTTTATTACTGCAGTGCTTCGACGTTGATCTCGACGATTGTCCCCAGTCGTGGCATGGCCAATGCTGCGCAGTGCCTTGCAGTGGCGCGTTCTCCCTTGTCTGGTCTGGATGGGTCCAAACGCACAAGACGTCTGTAGCACTGGTCGTTCCTCTCCAGCGTATTAAAGACACTGGAAGACTCGGCTGCTCTCGCCAATTCCTACTACCGCCTAGCATCGTCATCGGTCACCCATCGACATCCTCCTGCACTCTCAGATCCGGCGTCTCCATGTTAGTTTGACACCTGCTCTTGTACTGTCCTCTGCTCATGCTGTGCCAAAGGCAACTCAGAGGCCCTATGGACCGTACGCTACCTGGTTGGTGCCCTCCTGTGCGGCGCAACTTCGACCCACCCCGCAAGCCTGGCTGTCCCCGTCCCATCGAATACTACTCCAAGAGATACTTGTCTGGGCGCGGAAAACGGGTTCCTCAGATCAAGAGCTTGAAAATCATCGATTATCCCGACTGGGGCATGATAACCTTCCATGCCATGACCTCTCCCTCAGTTCCACCAGTCCTTGAATTCCGCATTGACTACGACCCAGAGGGTGACAGAGTTGGCGAACACTACATGGAGAGTGTTTGCGAGTCTCTGCATATGGATGGCCTAGAAATTATCTGGATCGAGATGCTGGAGGGGCAATACATGCGCTGGTATGAGTATCTGTGGAAGACGACACTCACACGATACACCAACGCATACTACATCCATGCCTGCGGTTGGTCAGCTTACGCGCTCATAGAGCTACTGCATCGCGATGGCGACGAAGAACTACGCTGGCCTGCGTTACGGGAACTTACTATCGCTTGTACGGAATTGCAAGGGAACTTCCCTGGCGAACACCAGCCCTGGCTCAAGCTACGCACAGCCCTCCGTGCGCGCGCGAACTTGGGGGCCCCTTTGGACAACCTCACCCTTGCATCCTGCGTCCCTGACTACTCAGATACCCGGTTCCGCTCAGTCGTTCCGGAAGTGACCGTATGGAGGGATTATCCCGAACCTCAAAGAGACGACGCCGGTTCCGACGAAGACGAGGAACCTGGGGAAGGCGAGGAGGATGATGATGAAGAGGATGACGACCTTCCTGACATGCAGAAGGAGATCTCTGAAGCAAGCTAGGCTGCTGGCTACTCTTGGACTCACAACAACACGCTCTTTTTCAGGCTTGGCCCTCCCGTTTATCTCGTTCACCAGCAACACCGGCACGTGACGGCCGCAATGGCCCTCACTTGGTTCGACTTGTGGTAGATTATTACTACTGTTATTTTCGTATCATTCGAACCCGGACAATCCAACATGTTGTTGCACGAAAGCAGAACCCGACGCGCGAGAGTGCTGGAAAACAATTGCAGTGACTGCAGGTGCCGTAAGGGCGGAGGATATTGCGGTGTGGCGATTGCCTCGAGGGGATGTGCATCATGTTGTTCTCACCTAAGTCATGCACCGCCTGCGCCCAATATCCATCACCCTCCTTTGTCTCCCTCAGTCCCCGATCCATCCTGGCTAGCCCCCCACAATAAATACAGCCTTTGATCGCGAGATCCCCTCAGAAATCAACCCCCACGATGAGCAGGAAGGACAAGCACGACGAGCGGCGCGCGCGCAACTTCGTCGACTCTTTCGACGCGCTCTCCCTCGGGGACGGAGGAAAGAGCCCTAACCCGTCCCCCGCACGCGGCCAGCAGCAGCAGCAACAACCACCCCGCTCCTCTGGCGGCTTCTTCGGGGGCTTCAGGCCTACGCCGCACCTCCCGCCGCCCCCGGCCTGGCCCGACGCAGCAGGCATCCCGCCGCCCCCGATGCTCTACACGATGCCCGTGCCGCAGCACAACATGTCGCGCACGATGCAGCACGCCGTCGCGGGGAGCCCGCTGCCCACCCCGCCTGCGCCCGTGCGCATGCCCGTGCCCGCCACCCCGCCGCGCGCGCACCGCCCCGTCGCGCGCCCGTCGCTCGCGGTCATCACGATCGACTCCGACTCCGACTCCGAAGAGACGCCTGTGCCCGTGCGCCCGCAGTCCGACCCCCCGCCTACCGCCGCCGCCAGTGGCCCGCGCACGCCGCAGCCGCCCAAGACCAAGGCCCCGCGCACGAAGCGCCGCGCGCAGTCCGAGCCGCTCTCGCCGACCGTGAGCGCGAGCGGCGGCTCCGCGGTGCCGGGCGCGGCGGGGGGGATAGTGTCGCGCCAGTGCAAGGCCGTGACGAACGCCGGACGGCAGTGCCGTAAGATGGTCAAGATGGCCGAGGAGTCAGTAGGCGACCCGTTCTGCCATATGCACAAGAAGACAATGCTCAGTGATAACTTGACGGGGTTCACCGATCGCAAAGAGGGGATGACGTTCATCAAGTATGAAGGTGTGCATGCTCGCGTCCGTGCGTCTCGCGGCGTTGGGGGATGCTTATATGCGTGCGGCACGGCACAGACTGGATCCCGTCGTATCTTTCAACGGGGGTGCAGGCCTCACTGAGATCGGTACTGCAGGCTGAAGCCGCGCCGAGCGATGTGCCGGGGTACATCTACGCCTTTGAGATCCTCGGTGCGCGCCCTCGTTTGCGGTTCTCTCTCCCCCGGCGCAGAGCCTCACGATGTACACCCTGCAGACCCTGCCGACAAGGAGTACGTCCACATCAAGGTCGGCCGCACGACGAACTTGAATCGGCGCATGGACCAGTGGGGCAAGCAGTGCGGCTCGAAAGAGCAGGTCCTCCGCGGGTACTGGCCGGGCGGCATGGGGCGCGCTGGTGTACCCGTCAAGGGACTCGTGCATGCGGGACCCAAGGGGCCCTGGTGCCACCGCCTCGAGCATCTTGTGCATGTTGAGCTGCGCGACCTCGTGAACCACAAGCAATATCTTGAGGACGCGTACCCGAACATCGATGCGGAAAAGGAGGATTGGAATGAGAATCCCAAGAAAGCAATCGAGGCGAAGCCGTGTCCCGACTGTGCGTGTCTCCAGACATCTGCATGTCGGGCTGGACCGGAGTATCTGACGCATTTACTTTCGTCGCAGGCGGTACGAAGCACCAGGAGATCTTCTCCTTCAAGCGCCCGACGAAGGGGCGGTACAAGGGCAAGGAATGGGAGGTCATCGTCAAGCCCGTGATTGAGAAATGGGGCGGATTCGTGGAAGCTTATTTGTGAAGTGGTGCGTGCGTGAGGTCTGGACGGTTGCTTGCTGTATCACATTGGCAGATGTTCCGTGACACATTGTATACTAACGATTGATACATAACACTCTTGAAGCTTGGATAGTGAATTATGGCGGGGTCTGCACTGGTCTTTGGCACAGCCGCTTTGGTGAGCCTCAAGGCGAGTGGCATTGCCTCGAAATTGACAAACAACGCCGACGAGACCGACTTACAAGCTTCGAGACAATGCGTCCATGACATGTCATGCGCACTCGCTCCATAATTCGCTGGTCCATGCTGTACGGCCCATGCGTCTCGCAAAAAGCGCAGAAATGACTCGGATGAGGATGTGTTGTTGTCGAGCGCCAAATTCATTTGTTATTGTAAGTGCTGCCGGCAGCGCGTTGTGCGGTCCTCCTTTGTCTCTCAATCTGGGTCCGCGCTTTTTGTGCTTATTGTCTTGACACACGCCCGGGTGTCTTTTGGCTATAAAGACACATCCCGGATCGCAATGCCACAACCCACAACTTTCTCTTTGACCTGGCTGTCATTTATAAGGCCTCCTTTCCGCCTAGTTTCTTCCTCACTTCACTTGCTTTCCTCTCGCTCTTCTTGACGTACTCTCTTGACGCCTAATCCGCACTTGCTACGCATCTGCTATAATGATCTTCAAACTCTCCGTCCTTTCTGCCTTGATCAGCCTCGCGGCCATCCCTCCTGTGAGGTCCGCTGAGATTCAAGTTACTGTTGGTGGCACTGGTGGTATCACTCAGTACAGCCCTTCGTCCGTGGTACGTGCTCTGTGCGGCCTCTTCTGTTTAGTGTAAACTGAGCGTGTGCGGGCAGACTGCGAATCCTGGAGACATCGTCATCTTTACCTTCAAGCAGAAGAACCACACGGCGACTCAATCTAGCTTTGCGAACCCTTGCAGCCCCCTTCCTGGTGGCTTCGACACTGGCTTGTGCGTAGACCTTGTGCCCGTCTTCTGACAACGTATCTGACATATTCATAGCATCCCTGTCAATGACTCGAATACCAACGGGCCTTTCCAACAGGCGCAGTTCCAGGTCACCGATCAGAACCCCGTCTGGGGGTACTGCCGCCAGGCCAACCACTGCGCGCTCGGCATGGTCTTCGCGATCAACCCCGGTGACAAGTTCGCCGCTTTCCAGGCCGCCGCCATGGGCAACACGACCGCGCAGTCTTCCGTGGCTCCCCCCGCCTCAAGCACTGCCCCGCCTTCCTCGTCCAGCGCTGCCCCTCCCTCTTCGTCCAGCGCCGCCTCTCCTCCTTCTTCGACGTCTCAGGACCACCGCATCATTGTCGGCGGCACTGGTGTGCTCACCTACCAGCCTGCGAACATCTCCGCGCAGCCCGGCGACACGATCACGTTCGAGTTCCACCAAAAGAACCACACCGTGTCGCAGTCAAGCTTCGCCGCGCCGTGCCAGCTGCTCGCGTCCACCTCGACCAGCGGCCAGATCGGCTTTGACTCTGGATTGTGCGTGTCTTTCTCTCTTACTTTCGAAGGCGGCGTGCTAACTGAGGTCATCCACAGCATGCCCGTCTCCGACAACGCGACGACCTTCCCGACGTACACCATCCAGGTGAACGACACCGCCCCGATCTGGGCGTACTGTCGCCAGCAAGGCCACTGCGGCCAGGGCATGGTCTTCGCCGCGAACGCGGTCGAGAGCGGCCCTAACACGTTCGAGGCCTTCGAGGCGCGCGCGAAGCAGATCAACGGCACCGGCTCGGGCTCGTCCAACACGACGGGCGCGGCCTCCGGGAACGGCGCAGGCGCCGTGCGTCTCGGAGGTGCAGGCCTCGCTGCCGGGCTCACGCTCACGGTGTTCGCTCTTGTATTCTGAAAGCCATGACCGCGCTCTGTCTGTAAGGCTTCGTTCCGGCTGTATCTTACTGACATTTACTGTAGCTTTAGTTGACCGTCTTGGTGGCATGATCTTGTTACCCGTAGAGCACCTTACTACGAGACCCACACTCTCCTTGCAATAATATTTTGGGATTTACGAACGATCTGGCCTTCCCATTGCTGTGAAGAGAAGCGGCGAGTTCGTGATTGAGTTGGGCCCCTTTGGAGCATCCTCTGCGTTCTGCGGGCCGCTGCGGCCACTGCGGCTCGGCGACAGGAGTTCCTCTCGCCGCCCGTCTGACGTCAACCGCATGCCGCCCACCGTCCGCCTTCTCATCGATGAACAATACGGCCATCCCGTATAGGCGCACTGGTGCTGGTGCCCACAATACCACCGCGACGGCTGAGCTCGCTGCTTCGGTGAGCATGCCACTCGGGCCCGGGCTCGGTATCGGCGGTGGCTCATGGGCGCTCACAGGCCGCGGCGCTGCATCAAGAGATGCAGGAGCTGTCACAAAGCCTGCATGAGTTGCTGCAGACCGTGCAGAGGTGCTGCAGAGCATGCAGGCGATGCTGCAGAGCCTGCAGTCGTTTGGCGCACAGCGCGAGGCGGGTGGCACCAGCCCTGAGTCGCGCAGGAGGAGGCGGGCGGCGCAGCAGCAGCAAGAAACGACGGCCGCAGGGTCGTCATCAGGCGCTACAACGCATCACGCAGAAGGGGACGTTGATGATTGAGGGCTGATGCTGGGGTGAGCGCAGGCTATGTGTATGTATACTTGTGAGTCGTCCGCTCGTCCGACTGAGTCCCCTGATCCACTGACCTCCACGAAGAAACACTCAGGAAGAGCCATTCGGACACAATGTACTCTAGGTTAACCTCCTGTTCATACAGAATGGAACATGTACCACTACAAAGGATTTGTGCGCATCCTTCTCCTGTTCCACGCCGCTCGCCGCCTTTACATCCTGCCACGTGCACTCACTCACGATCCATCACCTGTTGTACGTGCTCCCTCCCGCCGTTCTCCCAGTCATCCGCGCAGATCGACAGCACGACAGTGTCCCGCCCGGGATGCTCCTTCTGCGGATCCTCTGCCCTCAGCACCTTACCATTACCTTCCTTGCCCGCAGAGACCACGCGCTCCCAGCGCAACACACCCTCCTCGCGAAAGCCCATCCGCAGTGCCGCGCCGCGCGATGCGCCGTTCGCCGCGTGCGCGCACCACTGCACGCGGCGTAGCCCGAGCCCGCCCTCGCTCGGCAGCAGCAGGCAGTAGCGCAGGAGGATGCCCACCGCGTGCCGCCCGACGTGCGTGCGCTGGTACGCGGGGAACACGACCACCCAGCCGATCTCCGCGCTGAGCTGCGCGGGCGCGCCCTTGAGCAGCCCGATGACGCCCGCGAGCGCGCCGCCCTGCGTGTCGTCGCGCACGGCGAAGAGCACCCAGGCGGGGTCGCGCCGGATTTGGTCGAACCGCGCGAGCAGGCGCGGCATGTCGGGCGTGTCGAACGGGAGGTAGCGCTGCAGCTCGGGGTGCGCGGTCACCTGTGCGAGGTACTCGGCCGCGTGCAGGCGCGGGATGAAGGGCGTCAGCGTAACGCGGTCCGATTTGAGTGTGGCTTCGTGTAGTGGGAAGCACCAGTTGATGTCGTAGGGCTTGGGGCCCCACTGGTCCTCGAGGGAGACGAGATCCTCAGGGGGCTTGTAGTTGTTGGTGTAGGCCATGCTGGTGTCGCCACTGGTCGAGATCGAGACGACGCGGCGAAGTCAGTTGTTCATATATGCTCCGTCCCCTGGTTTGTGTATGACTCGACAACCTCAACTCACACCGAGTCCCGTGGATTATCTAAGACAAGCCGATCAGCAAATGCTCACGTCGTAAATCACATCCTCCTCATTAACGTCATCCAGGTAGATGGTAGGACAATCTAGTGGCATGTCCCTGTGAAAAGCTACAGTAGCCAATCTCGTCCCGTCTCGTCATACAACACTTCCTCACGACTATGCGATACAGCTGATGGAAAAGCCAAGCTGAGAGACACAACACTGCGAATGCAAATAGATGTGGGTCATAGTTATCCGGAACGCCAGTGGCTGCGGCTGGGTGGGCCGCCCTGCTGGAACGCCGCGAATGCACCACCTTGGAAACCGCTCGGGACGAAGGGAGCAGGCATCATGTTGCCTTGCATCATCGGGAGCACATTCGGCTGCGCCGCTGACTTGGCGGGAGGAGGAGCAGCTTCAGCCGTCGGTGTTTCCTCCGTCTTTGGCGGCGCTGGGGGTTTCCAGTTCTGCACGCAATGAGTGACGGGGTCACGCCAAACAGAGACGGAAACGCACGTGTTTACGACCCTCGCGGTACAGTTCGTCTAGTTTCTCATCAAAGATACCCTGCTCCTCAAAGTCATGGTATGCCTTGTACAGATTTAAGGCCGACCGCGCGTCCTCGATCGAGTCGTGTGTGTCGGTCTGGATGTTCTCGTGGAGCACATACCACGAGAGAAAGCGTAGTGACAGGCGTCGTTGACGCTCTTTCAGGAAGTACAAGTCCACAGTGTCTATCACCTGATCCGGAGGAACATAAATATCTGAAGACAGTCAGCAACAAGCCTCAGAGGGTAGGAAGGCACGCCTACTGATGATACGGAAGTCTTTGGAGAGGCCATGCCCGATGAAAATACATCCCCGGTCAACGAGCAGGCGGAGCTTCTTGTATACAACCTTTAAAGGGGTTAATGTGTACACTGAAGTGTGAGGATCGAGGTCGCCGACTGCGAGTAATTGTCAGCCAGAGCCGATTTTGGGGGTAGCGACCGCCTTACATCTAATCCCGGAGAACTCCGTAAGGTAGTCGACAATGATCTCGCTCGTGTGAATATGGTCGTCGATGAAGGGTACTCCTTGCTTCAGGCCGTTACCTCTCAAGACCGAAACGCGGGCAAGACTAAGCCGCGCGGGGCGAAGGACTTTCTTGGTCCCGTCCGACCGGTATTCTGTTTCCTCTTGCTGCATCTGGACAAACTCTGCGTCGATAGCGACAAGCGTGCCAGGCTGGGGGAGTTCCTGGCGTCCAAGGGTTCATGCTTGATAAGACTTGCGTCTCGGTGTCTAGCGTCGGATAAGTACTAAGATAGCGCAGGGAGTCTTGGATGCGAACACTGATATTGAGGTATCTTGGCTTAGAATTGAAGTATCAATGGTATCAGGTAATCCAGAGTAATCAAGCCGATCCTGACAGTCGGTCCGTTCTAGGTATAAGATAGCGGGGACCTGGCGCACAGCGTGCATAAGAAGGCTACAGAGTATGAAGCCATACACACCTTCCATCTTGCGGGGAAGCTTAAGGCTTCTTCCTCGGAGATATTCTGCACTGAGAAGTCGTTGAAGAGGAACCAAGGACTGGTCAAGTCTTCATCCATCTCTGCTTCCGGAACTGTGACTGCGTTCAGATATGGATCTATTGTAACATACAATAAATACAAACCTTTGACAATGGCCACCAGATGGGACCGCTTCTCTTTGCTCAGTACTTGCACAACCATGGCCTAAAGAGAATTTCAGTTACGGGCCACAATAGGGAGGGTAGTCTTACCCTCAGGTCATATGTAATTGAGATAGGATCTTCGACCTCACCAGCTGACCCGTGAAGCTCGACCGTCGTTGAGAGGAATTTCTGTTTGCGAGTGTCCAACCAGTGCTCCATAGTCCCCTCATTGTAGACATTCGCGTTCACAGCGAGGATCGGAGGCAAGTCAGACGTCGCCACGGAACGGCTCGAGTCGAATGCCCTGACTAGTTTGCAATTCTGGCACGTTGCCTTGTGACTCATCTGTCTGAGAAGCGACGCCTGCAGAGTCGAAGCGAAATCGTTTTCCGCCCCAGGCTGCCCTGATATACGTAAGCTACAGAGGGAGAGATGTGACCAATGACGAACCTTTCGAGGATAAATGAGATCCACGACGAAGGTGAGTTGCTCCTTCTCCCGTATGGTCTGGCAATATGTGCATGTAAAGACGTTACGACCATCCATGCCAAGGAGCTGGGTGATTGGAGGAAGTGTAGCTGTGCGCTGAGGTAATGAAGGATCTTGAGGTACAGGGCAGGTTGATTTGGGTGGACCTGCTCTTCGATGGCTAAGTGGTCGATCAAGAACCGATGGAACGTCTGAATCATGTGTGCGTAGTTTGTATCGGCCAGATCCCGGCCGTAATCGATGAGCTCGATGGCGTTGACAGCTGTCAAAAATGCTTAGGAAAACGACCCGCACCCGGGAGCCAGAGCCTACATTGGGCGAGCACACCAACGGTCTTGCAGAAGTTGCTCGATTGACAGTTGGTTCCTTTTGCGTCCTCGAGCATGCAGCTCACAAATCCGAGCTCGCACAGAAGACAATGCTCATTTGGGCATCGTGTCGTGACATGCGACTTCGCGACTCTTCTGATCGGGGGGCAGTAGTGTAGTACTTGGATGAGAGAGTTGGTGTACGAGTTCAGAATGTGAGTTTCGAGACCGCTGAAGTCCGTCTTGTTGAAGAACCTAGATAACGCAAGACCTGAGCACTTCGTCTTTCTCCGATAATTATCTGTGCGTCCTACCCGAAGTCAAAGTCTTCTACACCGAATTTCGAATACTCGATCTCGACTTTGCGGTAACGAGGGGGTGCCTCATCTAGGCTATGGTTGCCCTCTGCCAGATCGTCCTCGGGTTGCTGCAGAGACTCGTGAGACCTAGAGGATCTGTGGCTATGCTATAACGACGTACATCGCTTCTTCGCTTTCCGCTTCGGAATCGTCCTTGGTCTTTGGGAGCAGCCACGTGATCATGTTCCGACGGCCTTTGAGTTCGCGTGGAAGCGATGCGTACGCAATGCCGTCGTTCATCTTTATCGAAGAGAAGACAGACTGTGGGATCTTCATGGGCGCAGTCGAGATCTTCGTAGACTCGAGTTGCGGGGTCCAAGAAGAAAGTAGGAGGTTATTGTAATGGGGTAGACCAACGCTATTCAATGGTCTAGTGTCCATAATAAGACCCGTGTTGCAGATATGAGTGCCCAATGAAACATACGTTCGATCGTTCCAATCGATATCGGGTAGCTGCTCGGGAGGGTCTGCCCACTCGACAGGCTGACCTTCATATCCATTAAAGGGCATGTCCTCTTCAGCCGCAGTCATGATATGAATTACACCTTCGGCATCCCCGAATGCCATGTACGCGCCAGTGGGTGAGACGGCGGCAGAACTGATGAAGGCAGGGGTGTCCAGCTATGATATAGAGAATGAGAACGTGCCGAGCAGGTCCACGAGCGCGTGCAATACCTGGTAAAATTCATTTGAACTCGTTGGGTTGACCGTGTCCACGATATTCACGAGCCCTTGATTCGACGTCACAACCAAGCTTGAGGAACGTTTGGGCATGACATTGATAAAAGCAGGCCCAGCGGGGAATGGTACTGGAGGTAACGGCCTCATCGTCCGAAGATCATATATTTTGACCAGAGGATCAGGGACTGGCCTCGATTGCCTGCGACCCGTCAACTGAGGATACGTCAGAAGATTGTTTAAGCTCACCGTAATCCCCAACCGATGGTGTACGCATAGTTCCCGCTGGACTGGAGGCCTTGTATCTCACTGGCATGCGCCTTGACGGTGTTCTCTGCTGCACCCTCCCGTCTCAACCCTGTCCTAGGGTCGTGGCAGCCCAAGTACCCATCCGCGCCACCGGAGAGAAGGTAGGAGTGGGAGAAATGTAACTGCCTGATAACAGAGAAAGCGTGTGCCTGCCTGATCATGCTCCCTGTTGTGGAGTTCAGCATCACGATCTCCGGTGTTGAAGTTCCGACTGCGAGTGTTCTCGAAGAGCTCAGCGTGCCAGAGAAGGCTGTGACGGATGCAGCAGGACTTAAACGGATCGTAACGCAGCTATGACGGGAAGTGTATGTGCTGCTCACCGATGAAACCACTTGTTAATACCACCCTTACTCCATGCACCAACCCCCTCCCCAGCCACGCCGTACGCGCGAACTTGTGCCTCATCGGCGACAATCTTATTGACAGACAAGCCCCCTCCTACCGGAAAGGAGACTCCCCTAACGCCTTGTGGAGTATAATACGCAACGACGCTGCCTGAATTAGTCCCGGACCAGAGCGTATCGGACGTAGGGTCGAATGAGAGCGCTGTGATGACTTGTGGAAATACATCGCGTTGGTGAGTGATGGGTGCAGCCGGACGGTAGGTTGCTACCGACATGCGCGCCGTTGTAGGCCTTCCAGTTAGATACCCTAGGCGTGGCGACGATGCGCGAAAGCGGCGATTGAAGTGACAACTGCGTCGGCGTCGCGCACGCCGCTGCCTGCCGCCCAGCTCATGTCAGGCGAACCACGTGATGATATCGTCACAACGCCGGGGGCGGAAATTTCATGATGCCCCCCATAAGTATGCGCTCATATGCGATACCACCTTGTGCCTTGTATTTTTCTACACTATTTCCTCACCTTCCTCTCGATGGAATAGTAACTGCGACAGCTAGAGTCACTAGGCATCACCGATATAAGTGCTGACTTTCCGCAGAGCACCCTAAGCTTAAAGCTACACAGCAAATGCACGCATTTGTACACATGTATGTGAGGGTAGAGTGTTATTTCCTCCACACTAAGAACACTCTTACCGCCTCGCTTTAGTCCCAGCAGTTCCATCAGACAGCCTATGACTCTGTGATCTCTGATAGAGCAAAGACGTTGCGATTGTGCTACCACCACAAAAATATTAGCTCTTTGAATACCAGCAGATGTCCCTGTCAAGACGCCCGCGCGGTGGGATGGCCCACCCCGTATTTGGTCATGGGGTTTGGTTTTCCCAGGTGATAGCCTGGCGGGGGGAATGGGGCCCTCAATTGACTGGGTGGGGCTTCGGAGAGTGCTCGTGCGATCGTGGTCGGGCGTACTGCGCCTACCATCCCATCGGCCCTGTGTCGCATCATGGAGAGTCAGCCACGCTCGCCATGATTACCCAGAGCTCGTCGCCGGAAAGCTTCAAAGACACAGGGCCAGCGTACGTAGACGTCTCATAGCTCCTGTTCTTTCTGAGCATGAGATGTGAGCATGACTTGAAGTAAGTTACGTACGCGCGAGGGCGCCCAAGCGAATGTCCAGGAATGGTCACGAATACACGCTGCGTTCGAACGTGAGAAGGACGGCGGATCCCCTGGGAAGAAAGCGTAGGAAGTGCAGTCCCGAGTCGACGGTAGAGTCGGTGATAAGAGATGAGCAAGTCAATGAATTCGGAGGATTTGCTGAGCGATGCGGCACAGCGATCAGCACACGGGAACACCTTCCCCGACACCCGGAAGACGCCATGGGAACAAGCTCAACGGGATTCATGTACCGACCGCCACAGCAAGGACGTGTGCACTGAAACCAAATCACCGAGGTTGAGCCCAACAGCAGTGCGTTACGCGGTCCATAATGCATAACATGTCATCCACTGATGTAGGGCCTGTAAAGCTTATTGGGTTCACAGGATAAAGGCGTAAGAACTGAATGCACTTTCTAGAACCTAGACATAGACCTGTATTGTATCGACTGAAATACCGACGCAAAAGGGTCGGAGTGCTGATAGGCGATGGTTGATGAGGATCTCACATTCGAGGACTTGGCCTTGAGGAAACCTTACTAGTATCACCCTGGACCTTGTTGCCACAGAATGGCGAAATCAGACGAGAAGGAGTGTGACGAGTTGATACGTGACTTACTCAACCGTCGTGTCACCTGTCTCGCAAAGGAGGCTCCAAGGGCAAAAATCCTTATGAACTGTCCTTCGTAGCAGCCTGAAAGGAGGTGAGGTGAGGTGAGGAGGGGACCGAGTCCTATGACCGGCAACGCGCGTGCCACGTGGAGGTCCGAGTCGCGACGTCGGATCTCGGAGATCCTGGCATCTGCACAGATCTACACCCACCGCATAATCAAATTCGGACGTTTCGAACAGCGCTCGGATTATACCGAACTCCATGCGAAGTCGCAGACTCCTCTCGCAACAGCCTTGACCGGTGACCGACGCCTTTCAGGCTTCAATATTCAATGCATCCGTTACTCTCTACTTGAGTCCACCGCTACACCAGCCCACCAAGTCCTCCATGTTTAAGCGTCACAAGTAAAACAATTTCTGCCTGGTTCCTCTCAAAATTACGTCAAGCCCGAAAGCCAGTGGATTTTCGAGCTTCAATATTCGATGGAGGCACCAGTCACTCAGCTAGGTTAGTCTCCGTGCGATTCTTTTCGTCGTGGACGTTTTTTCCGCAGCACGTGTTGCAAGAAATAATCTTAATCCCTAGCGAAGGCGACGATGTGTCATACTGTTGGGTTTTCTCAAGCTGCACCACTGTGGATCACGTGGATCCTTGGTCAGATCACAGGGTACTGCTCATCGCAACAGTTGATTTCGCAGTTTTGATCCTGTCGCGTGCTCGGCGACGTGTTATCCCGTCTCATACCTGCAATGGAGTGCAGACATTGCTCTGTGCGCTCTGCAAATGTCTGTGCTACGCTAAGGCAGTAGTGACGTCGTTCTCAGTGCTTTCCATGCAGTGGCCTCCCCGACGCTCCCGAGTTATTTAGCAATCTAGCGTCTCGGATTTTCCACGGGCGTATTTCCGGCTGTCAAGAACGCCTCACTTTCCATTCGAAGGCAGCATCCGCCCCACGAGCACGCAAACGTTCTCACAGCGAGCGGTGGACTGAGACTCGGACGTATTTAGGAAGACCTCGACTCTATCCAACGTGAGAACCTGCATACCAGCAAGCGCGCTCATAGGTCGACGATGTATTTTGGCCCTCCGTGGCACCGGTTAGCCTGCGGTCATCCCGATACCCTGGCGCTCCTCGGATATCGCCCACTTTCCTTCCCAAGAGCGTTGCCTCTCTGGGCGACAGCGTTCACACCAATGACTGAATGCATATAATACAGAACGCACTGTGCGCGCGGTGCTAGGCTACGCGTGCGCCCCTTCAATGATCTGAGCTTTCCGGCGACAAGTAAGTCGGCTTTAGCTGTCCGTTACTTTGGGCACCAGGGAGGCTGACGTATAAAGAGATGCTGTGTAACGCCCTGCTTCTTCTCATCTTATCCGTCTTGCTGGCTTCTGCCAAAGGCGATGGCGATGGCGACAAGGACGCGACACCAACCACCACCAGCTCGAGTCACACTTCCTCATCCATATACAGCAGCTACACCCCGACTACCACTTCATCGGGCCCTCAACTGCAGCTCGACAGTCCCGCGAACACCACGACATGCGGTCAGACCACGATTGCGTGGGATTTCCAAGGCGCCGGTGATGTGCCTCTAACTGTCCAGATCACCGATGCGTTCGCATCGCAGATGTCGTTCGAGCCCGGGAATGTGCGCCTCATGGTGACATTCCGCACGCTCACGACGAACGTGCCCTCGACCGCGAGCCAGCTCACCTGGGGCCCTGTCGACGTCGATGAAGGCTTCTACACTGCTGTTGCGTTCGACACCCAGCATTCGCTGGGGGTGTACGCACAGTCATCACCATTCTTCGTCGAGTCAGGGGACCGTTCATGCTTGGATGACGCTGCGTCGTCACCATCCAATTCCACATCCTCCTCGAGCTCGTCATCTTCCACATCCAATACCGGCCTACCTCCACCAACAGCGTCTCCAGGAGTCAGGTCGTCTTCCAAAGGCATCAACCCCAGGGTCCTGGCGGGCACCATTGCAGGTATAGTTGTGGGGATCATCGTCATCATCGCTGCGTTCACTGCTCCCCGACTGTTCCGGCGTCATCTCCCCACGCGTAACCGACGGCCAGGGGCGCCATATTACTTATTCTGATCGAGCGATACAGGACGGTCTACTTGTCAGTACAGATTGGGTTTGCATACACTACTTGCGTGGATTAAGAATGGGCGTAGCAATACACAGGACAGTATATACTAGTCAACAAATGTTCATGGAGAGAATGAAACTGAATAAACATAAGAACAAAAACATACTGTGCATTAGCGACCAATGGAGGTCATGAACGAAGAAAGATCTAATTCCTGATACTCCTCTTCCGCAGGCAAGTCTTCTAAGCCGTGTAGAATGTGTTTGTGGGGCCCGGCTACAGTTCCCTGGTCGGCGTCTTTCTTTGAGCCCGGCCTGTCGTCTTCCGTGGATGTATGCTTGAAGAGGTCTAGAACTAGGTCCGTATCCATAGACGCCAAACCAGAGTTCTGCTGCGTGACCACGGAATTCGCGATATTGAGCTTGAAGCGCTGCAAACTGTGGAGACGTGAGATCGGCTGGGGAGTAAAGTAGATTGCCCGACGTACCCCATGATTTTCTCTTCCAATGTTCCTTTGGTGATCAACCGATACACGTTGACCACTTTCTTTTGCCCGATGCGGTGAGCGCGGTCCATGGCTTGAAGATCTTTCATTGGGTTCCAATCGTGCTCCACGAAGATCACGGTGTCGGCGCCGGTTAGCGTCAGTCCGAGTCCGCCAACATGTGTCGTGAGGAGAAGGCAGTCGATGCTAGGATCAGAGTTGAAGGTCTGGACGACGGCATGGCGCTTGTTCGCATCTGTGCTCCCATCGAGGCGCATGTACGTGACAGAAGGCATGTGCTTCTTGAAGAGGACGTTCTCAACAATGTCCAGCATTTGCTTCATCTGGCAGAAGATCAAGACACGGTGCTGTGAGAACGCGCCGGATGACGACGCGGCGGGTTCGGCATCCGCGAGTTCGCTCTTCCCGAGGTCGCCTGTGTTGGTCAATGATGGCGTCCCGCCGATGCCACAGTCGACGAGAAGCTGCCTATATAAGGGGACAGGTGACGACACAATAAGGGGTCTGCCCTTTAACGTCCGAAAGCCTGACGTACCTCAAGGCGAGCAGCTTCGGAGCGTGGTTGATATCGAGCAGGTTTGCCTTCTCAGGCTTCTGGCCAGCCTTCTGCAACGCAGCTTTGATATCGTCGTCCGTTTTGAGAACCATGGCAGGGTGATTGCACAGCTTCCGCAAATACTGCAACGACTGGAAGATATGCTGCTTTTCTCCTGTCTTGGCACCTCTGACGGCATCCTCCGCGGTCAGCTTGGCCTGCGAATTGGAGAAATCATCGTAGAGCTGCTTCTGCATTTCGGACAGTTCACAGAAGTAGTCTTGGATGATTTTAGGAGGGAGGTCGTTCAGGACATCTTCTTTCAGCCGTCGAAGGAGGAATGGCAAGACTTGTTTGTGCAGTGCTTCCAAGGCCAGGGCGGCTGGAAGATCAGATAGATGAGTGACCACGTCACAACAGCGCGTCGACTTGATACGTACCGGCTTCACTGTTCTTGGACCTGCCATCTCTGTTCGAGAGAATGGGCTTCCCGAATCGTTCGTTGAATGATGACTCGGATCCCAGGAAGCCCGGCATCAAGAAGTCGAACAAGCTCCAGAGCTCCAGGACGTTGTTCTGTATCGGGGTGCCAGAGAGGATTAGGCGGTGATTGGCCTTGATACACTTGACGGCCTTGGTGAGCTTGGTCTTGGCGTTCTTAATTACGTGCCCCTCATCCAGGATGCAGTAGTGCCAGTTGAACTCCTCCAGCGTGGCGACGTCATTGCGGACGACCTCGTAAGACGTGATGACAATATCGTGCTTCTTCAGCTTCGGTATGAGACGTTGACGCTCGCGTGCATTCCCGACATACATGATGGGCTTTAGGTTGTCGGCGTACTTGAGGATTTCGTAGTACCAGTGACCGGTCAGCGTAGGTGGGCAGATGATGAGTGAAGGTATATGGACGGTGTCCGGTGACTGTGTCTCCTTGTGCTTCTTGGCTCGTTCAAAGTGCTTACTCGCGAGGATGCAGATCGACTGCAACGTCTTGCCGAGACCCATGTCTACGGAGAAGGTCAGGGTCATCGAAGAAAGGAAAGAGCCTGCCTGCCTACCGTCGCACAGGATGCCATGGAGTTGATACTTGGCGAGGAAAGCAAGCCAGTTGACGCCATCTTGCTGATATTTCCGCAACTCGGCATTGATCGTCACAGGTATCTCGTATGACTCGACCTTGCTGCCGTCCAGAAGTTGCGTCAAGAACTGGCGTTCTTGGTCTCTCCGCTTCAGCAGCTCCTCTGGGAAGCCAGGAGGATCGGGCAAACCGGACTAGCATAATGCTGAGTGACAGTCATGTTACGGACAAGACTCCGACTTACCTCAAGCGGAACCATCTTTACGAGAGACGCAAATGTATTCGTAGCCGTTGAGCGGATATCATCGTCAGGATCGCTCATCCGCCCGAGGACCGGAACCACGAGGAAGATGACATAGGGAAGCGCCTTGTAGTCCAGCTTCTGAACAACATCTGCAAGACACGACACGTGATGAGGCACAATCGCAGATCATCGAACGTACACGTACTGAAAACCATTTCCGTGGCACCCTGCCGATTCGAGCTGACAAGCGTATCGCCAAGGAAGGGGATGATCTTTTTGATGACGAACAGCATGGCATCGCCCGTCATCACGTCGCAGATCGCAGCGAAGCACCGCGCAGCAGATTGTCGGATGATGGCAAAACGGCTCCGGAGGGCCATCGCAAGGATGGGAAAGAGCTCCTGGACGTTCGGCCAGAGATCTTGGTGTAGGGTCGGGACGACAGCCTCGAGAACGCTGAGTGAGTCAATGACATCCTGCCCGTGTTGCCGGCTAATCAATTCATCTGCGGCATCTGGCGTATCTGGAAGACGCAGGTTATTAGTCACAGCCCCGTCAATGACTTCTGGTGCTCATACCGGCTGCACAAGAGCTCAGAAGACCGCCTGCCATCGATTGCCACATCTTTGGAATGGTCTCCAAGAGCTTTGCGCCAAACTTTGTCGACAGCTCCACAAAGGCTAGACCCGCACCACGCCGCGACAGACGCGCCTTCTCCGCAGTTTCGCCTTTGTCATCTCCTGTCGCACCATTTTCCGTCGCCTTCGAGGGGCCGTGGAAGGATAGGATGCCGGAAAGATGCTTCTTGTGATAGGCGAACGTCGGCGTTCTCTCGATGTCCTGGCACAGGAAAGTAGAGAGGTTCTTGACAATCTTGTCTGGAGGTTGAGCCAGACCATTGTGCGCGCAGAAGTCAACAAAGGAAGAGACAGCGACAGCAGAACGTGTTTGGAGGTCGATGTTTTCCTCGTTCTAGAACACCGGCGTTATGAACGAGTCCACGGGTATCACGAAGCACAGGCGCACCTTTATTCCGTTCATTACGCCCTTCACAATTGGGCTGACTTTGTCCGGGGTGCTCTTGAGCGCGACGTATGCCGCGGCGAAAGCCGCGCAAACGCGGATATCGTGCTGAGCCTTGACCTCCTTGTAGCGCTCGATGCTGGAAATGACAGTGTTGCGCTTCTCCGCGATGGCGCCGAGCTCGCGCTTCTTCGTCTTGCCGAGGCGCTCCTTCAGCTTGGTGTAGTCCTGGTTCACAGATGCCTCGGCGGACGCGAGCGAGAAGCCACCCGGTTTGGTGCCCGTCAGATCGATCTCGGTGCCAAGGGTGGGAATCTCGGACCAGGGGAGCTTGCAGTCGTAGCCAAAGCTCTGCAGGAGGGTCAAGCACTCCCCGTGAATCCGCGCAAGGGTAAACGCCATCTCGTGATAGGCTGCTGGTGGGTCGCTCTGTAGCCACGCCAGGGTTCGACTGCTCATCTCACGGGCCAGGTTTGAGACCTCGATGAGTGGCGTACGCGGCGTGTCAGAAGGCTCGGCTTCATACCGCTTCGCCCATTCCTCGGTGACGATGGCCGTGAGCACCTTCTGCAGCATGCTACTCGACTCGACATAGTGAAGGAGGATGGGTTGGAAGACGTCGTCCACACTCTGTGACTATAACTGCCATGAGTCAGGAATTTGGGTGACCGCGAAAGGAAACGTACCGCGCAGTTCCACGATGCAACAAGGTATGCCATGGCAGTCGCAGCGGCGATGCGCGCCCTCCACACTGTGTCAGGCGAAACTAAGGTAAGATCCTGCGCAAGCATATTCTTGTCTACGTTGTGTCGCTCCGCCGCGGCATGCGCCCCGTTTTCTGAGGCCAAAGGGTCGTAGAAGCCGGATGCTTCGACAGGGAAGCCCATCGGCGTCATCATGATCTCAAACCACTCGAATAGTTGCGCTGAGGTGACGACATTCTCCATCCAGCCCGGCCTAGAATGCAGCAGGTCGATAGCAGTATTCCAGGTGTTGATGGTCTCTCTGCGCACGTCCGTGCGCTCTTCGACAACTAGGTTCTGGAAAAGGAGCCGAAGGAGTGGAGTGGCAACCCATTCCTTTGGAAGAGAGGGGACGTTCATGAACGAATGAAGCGTCTCGACCACTGCCAGGCGGACCGTCGGTATTGTATGCCGGAAGAACGGGAAAAGTTTGGGAGCGAGGTCGGTGAGTGGTAATCTAGGAGTTCAATATGAGCGGCAGCTAGCATATGCGATTGAACGGGCATACGATGTCGAACTATCGCCCAAGATGCTGATAACTTCATCATAGGATACAAGTTTACCTGGAAGGTGTCAGCATCACAGAATTGGTGGGGGTCGGAAGAGCAATATACCGAGTAGGTCCATGACGGCACCGACACTGGAGCTAAGGTCGTCCTTCATGTCGCCCAAACAATTCCACAAAACGGCCAATACGAGACTCAAGCATGATGGTAGCTGTCGGACAAGGTGGGTGGCCACGGGGATAAGACAAGATGCAGCAACCGAGCGAACGTCATCGTCACGGTCGCCGAGGCTGTGGAACAACGGCGTCAGAAGACAACAGCGATCATACACGTGGGACACTTGCCCGAGCACGGCGGCGTCAACCACGTCTTGTAAGATACGCTGAGGACCTGGTTCAGAGAAGGAGGCCTCCGTTTTAACACTGTTCTCGACCTCGACGTGGGAGGCCTCGACGACTTCCATTTTCACATCCTCCATCTCCCGGACATCCTCCATCTTGACATCCGCGCTGGCCGATTCCTGCAATTCGATACCGTTCCGCGGCCTGGTACCATCCTCGACTTTGATCTCGTCTTCTGGATTTACCAACTTGACGACGAATTCTGCCTCGACGACGTCACTTCGGACAGCGACTTCGTATTTGATACCAAGTAGGCCAGCATGCCGAACCTCCCAGATATGACTCTTCTCCAACCCCGTGCCCTTGGCACCAGTAGGGATAGAGAAGTCCTGCCGTATCATTTGGAGAAGAACTGAATGCACATGTAAGACCGAACGGCGCGGCATGTGTAGAAGAAGGGAAGCAAGAGTTTGGGAGACGGTTTCGCGCACGGGCGCAACGACCTGATCCGAGACGAAGTCACCAAAACGGTCAAGAATGAAGATGCATAGAAGTTTGGCAGCGAGGGCGTTGCACCATCGTTCATGACCGTCATCATTCTCAGTAGTTGAAGTACCGGCTAGATGAAGTTGAGTCATTTTAATTAAAGGAGCGATAAAATAGGCAAACCTCTTGTGCCTCCATATTTGCCTTGGGTCTTAAGCAGCTCACGCAGGGCCATAGCAGCCCCATGCCGCACTTCCCACGCTGGACTGAACAGGTCGACTTCGAGGATCTTGACTAGTCCGTCCCAGACCCACTGCCCTGCCTCTACTTCCAGGGCTTGGGACTGCTGAGACGTCTTGGGAGACACAGCGCCTCCCTTTGACGGATCGATGACGACCTTCTCAGGCGCTGTCGGACTCTCAACTCTCGAGGGAGGTGCAGGTTTTTCTTCTGTAGCGACAAGGCGAGCTCTAAAAATGGTATGAGCCTTTGTAAGGGGTCGCCGAGACACAAAGCTACTCACTTGTTCGCAGAGCCGGTAGCAGTCGCTTGGAATTTGGAATTCGTGGTTGGAGGAGGCGCCTGCACGAATGCAGTATTGCCCTGTTTGCGCTTACGTTTCAGGCGATTACGCTCACGGGCGGAGAGTCCGTTCATATTGTCATCAGGCTGAGGGCCTGTCGGAGCTGAAGGAGATGGTGCGACAGGTGTTGATGACTTCGACCGCGGGGAAGGGGATCTTTTCTTCACCCTAGCGCCAAGCTCAAGAGGCGGGCTCGTGGAGACAGGAGACGAGTCTTCATTCATGGCATTCTCGCCCTCAGCAGGCACCTGAGCGTCGGCTTCGCTGTCAGCAGCGAGCTCCTTGTCTAGATCCATGTCGTCGTTTCCGCCGAAACCATCGAGGAAATCAAGCCCAAGACGACCCATGGCTTCTTTGCGCGCCTTTTTGACTTCGCTAGAAGATTGGAGGATGCCGGTCGGCCTTACAAACTCTTTGCCTGACGACGCGAGAAGTAGTGTGCCCTTTTGCACCAGTTCTTCGACCGAGAGCATAGGAAAATCGGGTGGTGGCAGAAGACGGGAGGACGCTTCAGATCCGTTCGCGCCATCCTGGAAAGGATGCCAGAGCGGGACGAGTGTGAAGATCTGGGAAAGCGCATTGGACGCAGCCGATCGAGTTTCATGCGACCTCGAGTGGAGGTAAGGCAAAACCTAGCGACGAGTCAATATATGCGCGCAGAGCAAAGACCGACGCCATAATTACCCGTGCTATAACGGCCATAAGCTCAGTCCATCCGGATGGATCCCCAAGGGGCTGGTGGTGACGGTGTGCTTTGACATCGTCTTCGAGAGCAACATCTGAGATGACAGACTTTGCGGCGAGTTGTGCTAGTTGTTTGGCGGCTGTTGTCCTCACTGAGGTTGTCGAACCGGTGTCAAGAAGAAGGAGGAGCCGGTCCAACCTGTTTGCCCGGGACAGTCAGCAGGAGGACGGCGAAGGAGATGTCGGAGGATCGGACCGACCTTGAGGACATAACGCGAAAAGGAAGGTGGGCGGACCGGGCCGGAAAGCCGAGGGGTGGCTTGAAATATTGATTTGCTTGGGGATGGTTCTCACGGCCCATGAACCCGCCCGCGACCTTTTATCAGCCCCGCTGACCGACCCGTGTGACGAAAATGCAGATATCGCGTGACAACCCACTTACCTCATTTGTGCTAGCCGTCAATCTTCGCCTGCCCGGCTTCTCGCCCGTTTTGGCCATTTCATCACTTCCGTCCCTCTCTCCCGTCCCAGATGCTCCTGCCACTCCAGCTCGCCAGCCCCTTCTTACACAGCGTCCTCGCACCCTCTTATTCCCAAGGCACTCCTTCCTCCATCCTCCTCGCTCCCCCTCCTCTGAAACTTTCCACCAGAGCTCGCTCCTTGCGGGGCGGAGCGAGTTCATAAACTCCAGGGCGCCGCCCAAGACATCATCAATTTGTGCTCGGGACCTGACGCTTGTCGGGAACTCGACCAAGTCATCGAGCAAGCTTACATAGAGCTACTCGCTACGCGCCTGTCCGACACCCTCCACTGGCGACGCCTCTATTCCGACGCGTGTGTGCTTCTCTCGTTGTCAGACCTTATTTCCCCGCCGGTAAACGAGGAGACTGCCACATCTTGCATCAAGCGCCTCGATCATGCCCTGATTATTGCGGGCGCCCCGGGTCAGCATACGCAGACGCTCATTCATGAACTCATTCTGAGAATCCAAGACGAGCACTTGCCCGCAAAGCCATATGTGCACACCACGACAAATAGTGGGATTCCAACCAAAGTTGTCCCTACCCGCGCACCTATCCTTCCAACATCATCCCATCCCATCCCTCGACGGAATGCAATGCCATCCCTGACTGCCTTCCAACGCGAGCTCTCGAACAGACCATTCATCCTGCCTGGGTTCGCATCTGACTGGCCAGCGATGAACGAACACCCATGGCGGTCGATTGAATATCTACGCTCCGTCGCGGGGCGCGGCCGAGTCGTGCCAGTGGAAGTTGGTGCCGACTATAGCACAGATGATTGGACCCAGTCAATGATGTCCTGGGACGATTTTCTCGACGGGCTTGAGAAGAATTCAGCCCATCAACAGAAGATTCTATACATGGCACAACACAACCTTCTTTCGCAATTCCCTGTACTCAGAGAAGACATCATGATCCCTGACTACGTTTACACCGCCCTGAGCCCGCCACCAGAATACCCATCCTACAGAGCGCCAAGCAATGAAGAAGAACTCGTCTTGAACGCGTGGTTGGGCCCTTCTGGCACTGTTTCGCCGGCGCACACGGTTAGTCTTCTTTCACTCGCGAATGAAGAGCACACAACTCAGCGTGGCGCCCAGGACCCGTTTTTCAACTTCTACGGTAAGCGCCTGTGATGGGTTGGGGCTTCGCTCTGCGCCCGCGAGCGCTCCCAGGCTCACGTCTCCCCAGTACAGGTCGTGGGCCGCAAGACGGTCTGGTTGGCCCCATCAGCGCCGCATGTCACCGATGCGATGTACCCATATCCGCCAACGTCTTCGTCTTTGACGGCGGGCGGCGAGCACACACATAACCCAGCTGCGAATCAGCTGGCGCCGTCGATGAGCAACACGACGCAGGTTGACGTGTTCTCTGATCAAGACAAGGACACGTTCCCTCTGTTCTGGGAACACGCGGTGCCTGAGGCGTTGAGCGAAACCCTCGAGCCAGGCGACGTTCTGTTCTTCCCGCCTGGCTGGTGGCATGCCATGAGGAGCGAAGAGACGAGTTTCTCCGTCTCGATGTGGTTCTGATATTGTATAGCCGAGACAAGGACGGATGCTGTGTGGGTTTGTTCTTTGAGACACATATATCGACGTTGCTTTCGGAAAACAAGATCCTTCGAAGGCTGTTCTTCCATAAACCGTTCGGAACCGCTTTCGGCAGGGAATTCGACTCCGACTGGATCGTCCCGATCACCCCAGTGTGTTGTATCCACGGCTCAGCGTCGTGCGTGGCGTCCTGGCCGTGTGCATCTGTGCGCACAGTACAAAAATAAAGTAGCAAATCATCTGTCAATCTGACTCCATCGTGTCACGTGCATGTGGGAAGTGGCCGCGAGTGGCCAGTGCTGGAGCACTGGCGCCAGGGCGCCCGAACAAAGACATGGTGGGAACCTACAACCAAACCTCCTGACATGTGGGTCTGTGGCTGTGATTGGTTATATAACTTCAAGGGTGGCATCCTATTACGGCCTGGTGCATCTCTCCTTCCTTCAGCCACTACCTCAAGATGCTCTCCAAACCATCTGGGGAGGTCGTGATCAAAGGGTTCTTCCTGACGCTGGTATTCGCCGATCTAGCACCTCCGATGCTATCCATTTGTTGAATTCTGTGCGCAGGCCTGCTTATACACCTACGTCGCGTATGGAGATGCGCAGAAACCCACGCCATCTGACCCGTCTCGCTCCGAATGGGACATCTGCTGGCCCCTGGCGACCTGGTACATTAGCTGGCATGTTGCACTCTGCATATCTGTCATATCGATGCCCTCTCGCGTCTTCAGAGTATAGTGCGATTTTACTCCATCATGTGGCGATGGTGTCTCTGACGGCCCCTCTATGGTTCCCAGTACCCCTGACGAACCCCCGAGACCTGACTGGACGCGGTTGACCATACATTTCATTTGGAACCTCGCAGGCGTGCCGATTGCCTACCTAAAGTATAATCCTTGCCACATTGACGCCTTGAAAACGTGGAACCGTACTAAGTTGGTGTTGATTGAGGGCATGATCTCACTCGGATTCGTCATATACGTCAGTGGTCCTTGGCCGCATATGCGTACATAGCTGATCGCAGTCCCATGTGCGCACCGCAGATCCTTGGCCGCCGCTTATCGTCAACTAATTCCCAGCCGCGTTCCATCGCGCTCCCTCTCTCGGAGAAGGTTCAATCCCACGACACTCCCTCGGGTGACATCAAGCTCCTGCCCAACGAGACCGTCTGACTAAGATAAATCCCTTCGTATATGATTGAATAAAAGGACAAAAACAAAAACAAAAAACACTTGATGCACGATGGATCGGTTCGCCAATAGCTGGATGCTCACATCCTCTGGGAAGCTGAACATCGCAGATGCTAATCCTATTTATTCAACTTCTATCTTGCGCTGTCTTGATGAGCCCCGCTCCGCGGGAGCCCATCGGCTTTGAAATGAATCGTGACTGGTTTCCCGACGCGGTAGTATAGATACTCGATGTAGATGTAGGATACAACTGTGATTATGGACTGTGAGCGTCGAGTGCACTTCTGCACTCCGCCAAATATGATCTTGTGGTACATACACGGACAGTACATACCCAGAGCGATGCGTGTGAAAACCGGCGAAGCAGCCAGCTTCAGGCGTATGCAAACAATTTTCTCGCTGAAAGCATTCTCATACCACCAATCAATCCGGCGCTGGCTACCGACAGCGAACCAGCATAGTAGATCGCAGGACGGAACGCTGCGCGTCCGGCACTCGAGCCACCATATGCCTGTAACAGCCATCCCGCCACCGGCGATCCCTACATCACGAAAACGATAACATCAGCAACCTAGCGGCAGCTCCCAGACAAACGAAGAAAAGGAACGTACGAAGAAGTACCCAAACGCCCACCCGGAGACCGTCATCGCCAGCGCATTCGCTGTGCGGGTATTGCCGTACACACTGCCGACGACGCTCGGGATGAGCGAGAAGAAGCCGCCCGAGCCGAAGCCGTTGATGACAATGAACACGACGAGCGGTGCGACGCTCGTTGACACGGGCCACAGGATCAGCATGCTCAACGCGTTGATCGTCAACGCGAGCACGAGCGACGAGATCGGGCCGACGGCGTCTCCGAGCAGCCCGAAGCCGACACGGCCACAGGCAGAGGAGAGGTTGAATACGGCCAGGAGGCCTGACGCGAGCGAGGCGGAGGCGCCAACGGAGTTGGCATATAGCGGGATGAAAAAGGGTGGGACGAGGAGCGGGAAGGTGGCGATGCCCGAGCCGAAGAACAGAAGAATGAACTTGGGATCACGGAAAAGGCCCCTACAGGCAACATGAATTAGCCATGGCATCAGCGTGAGGTGGAGCGCGTCCATACCATTCCAGTGTGACTGGGCTCCTACGCGTGCGCTCCTTGAGGAACAGCGCAGCAGGCATCGTCACAGCTAGCGTGGCGAATCCGAGGATCCTGAATGCCCATGAGATGCCTACACGGTCGATGAGGGAGTTGAGCGCGATAGATATGACACCTCCGCCAAGGCCGTTCCCAGCAAACACCAGACCGTTGGCGAGACCACGTCGGCGCTTAAAATACTGCGAGGGAAGGGAACTGCAGGCCTACGATGCAAACTCAAGATCAGCGGAATTCTGCGCTATGATTCGAAGGGACCTACCATGAAGCTGAGGCTTGTTCCATAGCCAAGAACGACACCGTTGGTCATAAACAAGCCACCGTAGCTCTTCGTCGCGAAGCCGTTTAACAGCGGGCCCAGCCCAAGGAAGAAGCACCCCAGTAGCGCTGCATTCCTCGTCCCGAGCCATCGGATAAGGCGTACATTGATCAGGGCCCCTACCGAGATGAATGCGATGGCCGTTGACCCAATGAACGACAATTGCGAGTCGCTGCCGAGGTGGCTGCTCGTCAGGCGTGCTTGCACAATTCCCCACGAATAGGTCAGGCCACCGAAGAAGAAACTTTGGTACGATCTTTTTTTAGCATCCGCAGACTGTAGCGGCGTGGGGTAGACGTACGAGATGGCACTGCATGCCGCTACGATCACCCATCCATACCCTCCTTCGGGAAAATCATCTGCCTGAGCGGTGACTTGCGTGGGAGCATGTTCGGAGACCGACTTCTGGTCGACGATGCTGCGCTCACTCAGAGGGAAATCCGAGAGAGGGATCTCTACCGCAGTAGCAGCCGCAGTAATATCATGAATGCTGAGTTCGCCAGACGTCCGGGCCATTTGTTCGACTCGAAGGACGGGTGAAGGTAGAGGGTATGTCGTAGCAGGTCAAGCACTTCAAGCCTTAGATTGACCGAGTCATTCATGACTAAGAACATGGAGGCGCTATGCTCGCCCTCTTGCCAGTGGACGGTGGATCGACTATCATCCGCAGCTCAAGCGCGACCGGAAAATGCCAGCTCGACTGTCCGAGGACCGACACGGCCCCGAAACTCCCCGTTTACAGCTGTTCCGGAAAATGTTGCGGGTCGCGTCTCGCGGCGCGCGAAAAAAAGAATTAATTCAGAAAATTCAGAAAAACAAAAAAAAGCCATTCCACATGAGTCTCGCCATTCTGCACCTTGAAAACACATTCCGTGTGTGTGGTTCATATTATAGAAAGGTGATGCATAGAGTATATACAGAAAATGCATCAAAAAGTGGGTTCAAATGAGCGACAAATGAGAGCAGGAGTAGAGCGTGTGCCATGCAGGCTGGTCCAGCCCGACAACGCTCGCTCCCGATCTGGCACGCGTACTCGGGAGATGTCGAGGAGGGGCACGATGACGGCGGTTCGGATGGCTGTTGCTGGGGACTCGGGCGACGACTCGGACAGCTTTTGATATATCGGAAGACGTGTGTCCGCATGCACACCACGCAGCGGCGGCGGCGGCCGCATTTCAGCAGTGGCGGGGCGGCACTCAGCACGGACTATGGTGATGACAAGGAGGAGGTGGCAGGTGCAGCGCAGTGTATGCAGAGGAGGACAGCGATGGGCACGGGAGCAGGAGTGGACTCACCTACAACATATATATGTACACCGTACGAGCCATCCCAGTGCGTATTCGAGTTGCTCGTACCTCCTGAGCCTCTTCAGATTGAAGTTGGTCTTATGGACAGACAAAATTGTCGGGGATGAGGATGCTGCAGTGGCGGGGGAGTGGATTCATCTGAGGGAACTGAATAGTGATATAGCCCAATCAGCAATTCAGCGGTTCCTGAAACAGCAGTTACGCACTTCAAACATCCTGCTCAATGGAACTGTTGGACTTGTCTAGCACTGACTGCACCTTGGAGTCTGGACAACGTGTGCGTGATAGCGTATCCCGTCTTGACAAGTGCCGGAACCAGGCTGAGTCGCTTTCCACATCCGTACGAGACAGAGGCTTCGGCGCATACAAGTGCATACACTTACCTGCGCCCATCCACTTGCATGCTGCAAGATCCAATAAGGGTCCCAGGGTAGAAGGGGCTGTCCTTTGGGACACTGGGTGCTTCCTGGATGCACGGCATGTCCAGACTTGGAGAAACAGTTCAAGGGCTCGCTCCTTGATTGCGGTATCGATGTGGCAAAAACCATGGCACAGGAAAGTAGGAGGCAAAGGTAGCAACACTCTCTCGCGTTTTCAGGTCACGTTGGTTCACAGAACAAATAGCAAATGCGTGTTCTCTCCTCTCGGGCATTTTTCGAATTTTTCGAATTTATTTATTTTTCCGCGCGCCGCGAGACGCGACCCGCAACATTTTCCGGAACAGCTGTAGGGCAAGATCGCGGTCTAGTTGACAGCCTGGCCAAATATGCCCCAGGTCGTTATGTGGGGAATATATTGGAAAAAAGAAAGCTAGAATATGTTCCTGTCATAACTGACCTCGAGGTAATAGGGTACAAAGAGCGGGCGACGGCCGAGACAATGATCCGCAACCAGAGTCGATGCTGATCACGTGGTGCTGCGATGATGGAAATGGAGCGCCAACGGCAGCGAGCGCCGGGAGCTTTGAAACCCTTGATTACAGCCCTGCCTTCTCCTTCACACCCGTCGCCACTGCGCGGCACCACAGACTACAACCCAGCGCTCCAAAAGACAAAGGATGTCTGCGCTAGATAAGGGCACGGGCGCAGGTTCGCGCGCGCCGCCCGCAGCCGTCCGGTGCGCGTCCCCCGATGTGCCGCACGCACACATCCCCGCACGCACACTGATGCGCCCCACCCCAGGCGCGCGTACGACAGTCTCTTCAGCACCGGCCTCAGTCTCGCGAAGATCAAAGATGCCGCGCTCGGGGGCCGCCTGCTCGACGTTGGCGCGGCCGAGGTGGCATCTGCGGCGGCGGCGGTGCCCGGGCGCAGCATCGCGTGGAAAGTGCGCGCCCGCTACCCCGCGCCCTGCGCCCGTGTGTTAACGATGCCCCGCGTGTAGCTCTTCCTCGTCCCGATCGACCCTATGCGCCCGCAACCCGAGCTCGCGCCAGATCCCGCACCATACATTGCCGCGCTGCGCGCGCTGAGGCGTCAGTTCACGGCGCTGTTGCTTGAGAAGATGCGTGCGCCCGACGGGAGCTACGAGGAGGGCTTTGTCGTGCCAGGTGGCGAGCAGCTGCCTGCGCGCACGGCCAACGCAGGGAATCTCGAGCGGAACAACCCGCTCAGCCTGCACGATGAGGTGCGCTCTGGTTTGCTGTGCGAGAGATGCTGATGGATCCTTGTATATTCTATAGAATCCGTGGAAGGAGTGGTTCGCGGCGGTCGAACTGCGCAAGATGATCGCGCAGGACGTCGAGCGGACGTGAGCCACCTTCCTCCCCCTGCGTCCTCCTGCACGCACGCTGACTGCGCACCGGCGCCCTGCAGCTTCCCAGACATCGCCTACTTCCGCACGCCCGCAGTCCAATCGCAGCTCGCATCTATACTCTTTCTCTACGCCGTGCTGCACCCCGACGTCGGCTACCGCCAGGGCATGCACGAGCTCCTCGCGCCGCTTTACTACGCGGTCGACTACGACGTCTGCGCGGAGGGCAGCGCGGACGATGGTGGGCTCAGCGAGCTCTGCGCACGCGCATGGGTCGCGGCTGACGCGTGGGTGCTCTTTGATCGCGTCATGGGCGGCGCCGGGCGCTGGTACGAGTGGCGCGAGGCGCCGCAGCGCGCGAGCGCGACCGCTGTGCCCGGACTCGTGCACCTCGACGGGCAGGGCGGTGCAGAGCCGTACGTAGCGCCGATCCTGCAGGTGTGCAACCGCGTGCAGCGCGAGTTGCTCAAGGCGGTCGACCCTGCATTGTGGGAGCACCTCCAGGCGGAGGGCATTGAGCCGCAGATGTATGGAATGTACGTGTTGTACTCTTCTGGTGTTGATGTATCTGGGCTGATGCCGGGTGCAGCCGGTGGATGCGGCTGCTGTTTACGCGCGAGTTTAGCATGCACGACGCGATGGTGCTGTGGGACGGCTTGTTCGCGGTGGACCCGTCGCTCGAGCTCGTATTATGGATATGCGTCGCGATGCTCATTCGGATACGGAACCAACGTGCGTGCTTCGTCTCTCCCGCGGCGCGGGCTGACGAGCGGCATAGTGATACCATCGGACTACAGCGGGCAGTTGACATATCTCCTGCGCTACCCTACCAACTTCCCTTCTTCCTCGTCAGAGCCACACCATACTACGCTGCTGTTGCGGCAGGCGCTAACGCTGCAGATGTCGCCTACCCCCGTGACAGGCGCGTCAATGGTCTATGAGAACCAGAATCTGCTGGACATCCCTACTGAGGTGCCTGAGCCACCACCACCACCGACACGGAGACGAGGAGACCGCCCAGGGGCGCGGCGGAAGAGCGCGTCCGAGACTCGTCCACCAGACCTGGGGTCCAGTCGGGGGTCACTCGGCCGAGCCGCGAGCGGGCAGCTGAACCTGCCGGAACTCGCAAAAGGTCTACTGGACCGTGGAGAGGCACTAGGCATCAATAGAACGTTCATGAATGCGGTTTCTGAGATCAAGGTAATTGGAGTTACATTTCTCTCTTATGCATTGCTGACCGTTGTGCTTGCAGAAGAATCTACCAGACCTCGCGGCGAACCTTGGGCGCACACCACTAGCACACGGCACATCATACACGTCCTACCCACTCACGGATGAGCGGCCCCCGGAGGAACGACCACCATGGGAACCTCGCACGCGCTTTGAGATGGAGCACGACGTCGCGCGGCTACGTACCGTGCAACGCACGCTGGGCACGTCCGTCAGCTGGATCGTCGACACTCTGCTCCTCGGCGAGGACGGCAACCAGCCCGAGGAGCGCCTCAAGAAGATCAAGGAGAACAAGCGCGAAGCGCTCGAGGCGCTTGCGTACGTGCGCGACGTGCTGCTGAGCGGGGAGACAGAAGTCGACGAGGAACGGCTAATGAGCGAGGAGGAGTACAAGCGCCGGCAGCAGGAAAAGCAGGAGCGGGTACAAGCACAGGCCGCACAGGCGTCCGGTGGCGTGCGGCCGCAGCTGCGCGCCAAGCCGTCGTTCGACCATGCCATCATCTCGCCACCGCCAGTGTCGCGACCTGCGGGGCCGTCTTCCGTGACCCATACTCACGCCCCGCCACGGCCGCGGGCCGTCGCGGCGCACTCGGTGCCAGCGGCGCCCCGCGCGAGCTCGTCGTTCAACGCGCCGCGGCGGGACGCCGCTGCACGGCTGCAGGGCAGCGGGGCGTCTCCATTCGCGTCGGCGACACCTCCAGTGCAGGACAAGGCGCCCGCGCCGTGGAACTATACGCGATCTAGCTTTGCGTCGCTGGGCGGGTTCTCCGCGAACGTGCCCGCGCTGGCTCCGCCGCCAGCTGCTGCGGCGGGTGGGCCAAGCTCGCCGTCCGCACAAACGCCGCCGTCGCGGGTACATGATCCGCTAGGGGTTCTGCCATAGTCACCTCCTTACAGATATTACTAGGGTTGTAGATACTCAATGTTACATACTCAGTGTAAGTAGGTGTAGAATAGCAACGAAGTTGACCGGACACGAAAGCCGAAAAGTTGAATCACGAGGCATGTGATTGGCTGGCGACGAGAGGCGCCGGGGGCCGGGTGAAGTCGCGAGGGGCGAAACGCCGAGGGCCGCCTCGAGCCCGTCTCCTCTCCATCTGACCACCTCCACCTTTCTCTCCTCCTCCCGCCCCGTCGTCCCCGCCTAGTTTGGCCACGGACGTCCCCGCCATGCTCAGAAAAACACTCTCCAGGTCTCTCCAGCGGGGCCGCGCCTTCCACTCCTCTGCCCCCGCCCGCCGGGTCGTCGCGACCAACCCCGTCAAGGCCCAGGAGGTCAAGGTGGGTGCCCGCCCCGTCCCCTCCACCGCGTGCACAACTGACTCTCGACGCGCCGCAGTCTTGGGACTCGGGCAAGTACCCGCTCATTGAGCACGAGTACGACGCCATCGTTGTGTAAGTGCATTTTCGTCCATCGCGCGACGCGGTCCTGATCTGGCTGTCGTGTCCTCTTCCAGCGGTGCTGGCGGCGCGGGTCTGCGCGCTGCGTTCGGTCTCGCGAGGCGGGCTTAAACTGCATGCATCACCAAGCTGTTCCCTACGAGAAGTCACACGGTCGCGCCCAGGTACGTTTCAGCTTTTTGCCTGGTGTCGCGGGTGCTTATCGTAGCGCGCAGGGTGGTATCAATGCTGCTCTTGGAGTGCGTATATGTGTTTGTATGTGTAGGGTTTGTGCTCATCTGGAGTAGAACATGACCGAGGACGACTGGCGCTGGCACATGTACGACACCGTAAGTGCACCCGTATCAAGCAACGGCAACAGCCCGCATATACTCACCCACTCTGTTCTACAGGTCAAGGGCTCTGACTGGCTCGGGGATCAGGATGCTATTCATTACATGACGCGCGAGGCGCCTCGGACTGTCGTCGAGGTGAGCTTCGGCTGGCCTAGACCGTCCCCTGCGACGTATTCATGCTTTCACCTAGCTTGAGCACTTTGGTGTGCCATTCTCGCGTACCAAAGAGGGCAAGATTTACCAGCGTGCCTTTGGTGGTCAATCCCTCAAGTATGGCAAGGGCGGTCAGGCCTACCGCTGCGCCGCCGCCGCCGACCGTACCGGCCACGCGCTGCTGCACACCCTCTACGGCCAGTCCCTGCGTCATAACACCAACTTCTTCATTGAGTACTTCGCTCTCGATCTTATCATGCAAGATGGCGAGTGCGTCGGCGTTATCGCGCTCAACATGGAAGACGGCACTCTCCACCGCTTCCGCTCTCACAAGACCGTTCTCGCGACAGGCGGCTACGGGCGCGCCTACTTCAGCTGCACCAGCGCGCACACGTGCTCTGGCGACGGCAATGCCATGGTTGCGCGAGCTGGTCTGCCGCTCCAGGACCTCGAGTTCGTCCAGTTCCACCCGACTGGTATCTATGGTGCCGGATGCTTGATCACCGAGGGTGAGTGTCTCCGTCACATGATATGGCTGGCTGGCTCAATGATCTGCCGCACAGGTTCCCGTGGTGAGGGAGGTTACCTCCTAAACTCGGAGGGTGAGCGCTTCATGGAGCGTTATGCCCCGACCGCGAAGGATCTGGCCTCGCGTGATGTCGTCTCGCGTTCTATGACCATCGAGATTCGCGAGGGTCGTGGTGTCGGCCCCGAAAAGGACCACCTTTACCTCCAGCTCAGTCACCTGCCCCCTGAGGTCCTCCACGAGCGTCTCCCTGGTATCTCTGAGACTGCTGCGATCTTCACCGGTGTCGATGTCACTAAGGAACCCATTCCCGTATTGCCCACCGTCCATTACAACAGTAAGCACCCATCGGCCGAGATGAGTTCTCTCTGACAATCGTACTCAGTGGGTGGTATCCCCACCAAGTACACCGGTGAGGTGATCACTGTTGACGAGAACGGCAAGGACAAGGTCGTCCCTGGTCTGTATGCCGCCGGCGAGGCTGCCTGCGTCTCGGTACATGGCGCGAACCGCCTCGGCGCAAACTCGTTGCTCGACATTGTCGTCTTCGGCCGTGCGTGCGCTCACCACATCAAGGAGACCCTCACCCCGGGCAAGTCTCACAAGGCGATCCCCGAGGAGGCGGGCCTCGAGAGCGTCGCGTTCCTCGACAAGATCCGCAATGCGGATGGCGCGGAGCCGACAGCGAAGGTTCGCCTCGCGATGCAGAAGGCGATGCAGGCGGACGCGGCCGTATTCCGCACGCAGAGCTCGCTCGACGAGGGTGTTGGCAAGATACGCGAAATCTACAAGACCTACGAGAACGTCGGCATCAAGGACCGCAGCATGATCTGGAACTCGTGCGTGTCATCCTGTTCCCTTCCTGTCCAGGGCTTACAGTGGGCAATCGCGACTGCAGTGACCTCATCGAGACTCTCGAGCTGCGCAACATCCTCCAGAACGCCGTGCAGACGATCACTGCCGCTGCCGCGCGCAAGGAGTCTCGCGGCGCGCACGCACGCGAGGACTTCCCCGATGTGCGCCCCGTTCTTTCCCCTGCCACTGGCCAAGTTTAACATGAGTTGCCTTGCAGCGCGACGACGAGAAGTGGATGAAGCACACGCTGACGTGGCAGCACGATGTCGCGTCGCCGGAGGTCGACATCAAGTACCGCGGCGTGATCAGCACGACGCTCGACGAGAACGAGTGCAAGTCCGTGCCGCCGTTCAAGCGTGTGTACTAGAGGACATTGGCTGAGCACAAGAGGACTCGTTTGGTAGGGCGCCGTGTTGCACTTGCGTAGTACATCCCCTATACGTAGCACAAAAATATCGTATTTTCTCTTTCATGCCTGGTGTTGCTGAAGCTGTCTGTCGCACGCGGTGTCCCCTGGGCCCGGGTGCGCCAGTCGATTGTGCCGACTTGCATGAACGGTTGTCTTACGCGTGTGCCATGATTGCGGGCCGGCGATAGCTCGCGACAGCCTACTGAAGTGAGGATCACCGAAGAAAGAGCATGATATTGACTTGGCAAGAATCCAATACTGGTTCCATCAACGTTAGATTAAGTACAAGAAGCTCAGCACATCAAGTACACGGAAGCCCCGCTCCTAGGTATTACCACATCCAAAAACCCATACTCCTACCCCCACCTACATGCGCCCTCACGCCAACGGCACGTCGAACGCAAAGCGGCTCCATAACGCCTCGGAAAAGTAGCGCGCGCGCACGGTGCGCCCGCCAAAGAAGCGCCCGTCGAGCTCGCGCACCGTGCGCCACGCGCCGGCAGGCCCCGCGAATAGCACAAACACGCGCACCGCGTCCGCCTCGTCCGGCGGCGGCGGCTGCACGACGTGCACGACGACGCGCTCGACGCTGCCGTTCTTTGTGCATTCCTCGCCTGCGCCGCAGTAGTATCAGTGACTGGCGCCGTGAGGAGGGACGAAGGCGAGGACTCACCGACGTCGGCGGGCAGGTCCGGGTCGTGCGCGTCGGCGAGCGCGACCATGTTCGTGAGCACGACGACGCGGCTCGGCGTGCCGAAGCGCGCTTCGTCTGCCCGCGCACGCGCGTCGGCGCCCGCGTCAACGATGCGCCCGCGCCCCGCGCCCGGCCCCGCGCCGCGGCCCGTGCCCTTGCCTTTGCCCGCGCCCTTGACCTGCTCGACCGTCAACGCGGTCACGATGCCGCTCCCGTCCGCGCCGAGACCCTGGCCCTCCTTGTGGCCCCACTTGGCCATCAGGCGCGCCGCGACGCTGCCGCCGGCCGGCGGGTCCGCTCTGCGTAAGATGGTCGCGTCGGTAAGTACGTGGGCACGGACGGGAGGAGACAGAGAAACACACTGTTTCGACGGCTCCGACCCGGCGCTCGGTTCGGAAGCTGACGGCGGCTCGGCCTCCGGTGGGCGCGCGAACGCGCTGAACTTCGCCGCGATGGCGGCGGCTGCGTTGCGGCTATTGCGCACGCGCTCCTCGAAGTCGCCGCCGAGTGCAGGATCTGCGCTTGGAGCGGGAGGTGGAGGCGGAGGCACTGCCCGCGGTGCGAAGGGATTGTATCCGGACGAGCTCGGGGGGTCGGGGGACAGCTGACGCAGAGGTGATGGAGGCGATGGCGGACGAGGTGGGGAAAGTGCTGCACGTCGCTGGTATGCTTCGTCACCAGTGCTTGGGGGCGGTGGCGGTGGCGTTTGAACGGGGTCAGCTTGGGGAGGTGGCGGCGATTGCACCCCGCGCGGCGACAAGGCCACGCGACGAAGGTTCGCCTCGTCTCCTGCTCCGGACCTAGAGATAGGGGCACTTAGAACTGTTCCAAAAGCGCTGTCGGTCTCGGGCATTGCGTCTAAGATCGGGGGTGGGGCCTGCGTGGCTGGCTTGAAGCCAGCAGACATTGCAAGCCGTCGCTGATACGCTTCTTCCCCGGTCATGCTGACAACCTGAGCAATGGGTTTCGCAGTTGCTGCACTGCCGAGGCCCCCGCGCGGGCGTTCGTGGTCCTCGAGGGACCAGCGGTCTTCGCGGTCTTCAAATCGCCCTTTGTGGTCAACAAGGTCAGGATGTACTGCATGGAAACAAAATCAATGCACAGCACCTGTCTTTTTAGGACGCGTATCTTCCGATTCGCTCTCTGTATAATCGCTACGGGAGCTGCTTCGTCGGGGGCGCTTTTGAGCTTCCATACGACGCTCTCTTGCGATGCGCTCAAGCCTCTCTCCTCGTTCGCGATGCTTCCAGACCTTATATTCATTGTAGTCATTAGGACGGCTTGGATCATACTGCTCGGTGGGATCCCATATTGCCATCTGCTGAACATGCTTGTTCTGAAGAAGACATTGACTGTGACGAGTGCCGTCGAGTGAGCGACGTGTGGGCGCACCCTTTTATTCTTCCTGCCACCGCCTCCTTTCCGTTTTGCATTCCCCCGGAAGCCGTTAACGTCTTCATCGAGCACCATGGACGGAGGCTTGACTTTCTTGCCCCATCCTGTTTTGTGCCCTGGGCCAGGAGCCAAGGCCGGCTCCGCGTTCGGGTCTACAAGACTTGGCGGGGCAATAACCACAGCAGTTGCGGAAATGGTAGGAGGGGCGCTGATGACACCGACTTGCGAGAACGCAGCAAGCGCAGCGGCATTGGGGAGTTTGTTGGCTGCCGGCTTTGTTTTGCGCTTGACGGGTGCAAAGGCAAGGGAGGCGGACCATCCTTCGGGTTAGGCGGAACAAAAGGTTTCAATAAAGGTGCGCAAAGGGCAGCTTTCGCAGCAGTGAGACTAGATACCGGCTGTGGCTTTTCCAGAAGTCGCTGACGCCTCTGGGTTCGGGGTGTCCGCATCGCCTGTAGACGGCGTCGGGTCTGCCGGCACTGGCACCGCTGGGGCTGCGGGTGTCTCTTGCTGCGCGGGAGCTGAGGAGGACGACTGTTCTGGCTGAGAGGGAGAGACAAAGGCGGAGGTGGAAGAGAACTGGATGCCTCCGTAGAGGCCACCCGCTCTGCTCGACATGGCTGACGATGACCTGGTCGTTTTGTCAAGGTCAAGGATGCGCTTCACCATGCCCGATGCCACTTTTAAGCTCCGCTGGCTCATCCCGATGGATGGGACTTGCTCAACCAGGCTCACCACATTCCGGGCTGCCAGTCCAGGTTCACTCCTTCGACACGTCCGACGTCCACGATTGGCCGTGTACTGCGACTGAGGCAGAACATGAACCACTTGTTTGTGCCAGCGATCACCGTTTCGTCCCATTTACGCAGCGGCACCCGCATGTGCGTCCACTGGCTCTCAGGCGCCGTGCGTAACCCTCATGGGCCCGGGGCTGTCTACATGTAGCTTCATATAAACAGGGCCCCTTATGTGTGCCGCGGTCCTCCGCAGAGTCTGAGGAACCTCCAATCGCTTCTAGCTTTTGCACTCGCTATAATGCCGCAAGAGCTCGAATTGGGCCCTTACGGCAATGCGTGGTCCGAATGCCCCCTCAACGGACAGGTTGCAAGGTATGCTCTACACACGCTTTCCTGCTTTGGTCTCTGATTGATATCGACCGTCTCAGCACACCTACCTGGCCAGCCTCCCGCCTAGCCTACGCAACCCGAGAAGACCTTTAGCGTCCCGTCAGGCCCGCTGTTCTCGATGTATCTGGAGCGCGCCGAGGAAGAGGATAAGATGGTGGAGAGTTGGAAAGGTGACGCAGGCGGGATACTCGTACTCGTGCGATCCCCCTCTCCTCCTTGTGCTCCCAGCGCACTCATTTACTATTCGCAGACGGGTCTGTTCTCTGCTTCCGTGGCCACCTTTCACGGGAATACGTACCAAGGTCTCCAACTGAATTCTCAGGACGCATCAGCCTTCTACCTCTCGCGCATCGACGAACAGTCCGCTGCCGACAACGGATCGCAAGCCTTTGTCCCCCCAACCATCTCAGATCCTGCCGTCTTCTCCCCATCTACATCACAATATGGGTCAACGCACTGTGGTTCCTCAGTCTCGTCATCAACCTGACATGTGCTTTGCTGGCTGCGATGCTGCAACAGTGGGCGCGACACTACCTGCGCGTGACCCAGACACGTTATCAGCCACACAAACGCGCCCGCATACGCACATTCTACTTCCAGGTAGGTCGCCTAGGCAATCGACGCTCTTCCTGCGCTTCTCCACTTATCCGTGTTTCTATTCTACGCGGGCCTCTCAGTCCTCCTATTCACGATCAATCTCACCATATTCAAGGTTGTCGTCTCATGGGTCGCACTTTGCCTGTCGCTCTACGTGGCGATTACGATGATGCCAGTCGTATTTCTGAACAGCCCATACCGCACGCCTCTATCTACTTATGTTGGACGACTCCTCCATGCATTCTCCGACTGGAGTTGTGTTCACGGTCCTCGGATATTCCCGTCAGCTACTCGAGTTTGATGTTGCAGTCAATTTCCTATCTTCAGCGCCCACCTTGGAACTCTTTCGAAGACCCAACGCAACGAGTTGTTTCCGCTCTAGCCATGCTGCAACCACCTCTGCTGCGCTGAGGAAAGGGATGTTGCCTACTTTGTGTTTGGCGGCAAGCCGCTCCATCCAAACGCCAGGCAACTTCCCAAGTCGCCATTAACTAGACATGATGGCGAGGCGTGTGCCGTTGACCCATGTAATGGCAAAGGCCTCAGATCAAGATCTTGTTCCCTCAGCAAAGTGTATGGCCTATTTGGCCCGTCGAGTGCCTGACTCGCACTGGTTTGATGGCCCATCAAGTTGCAAGTCGTATCATGACCTCGGACTGGCTCAGGACCCAAGGGACCCTAGGCTTCATTCGCCAAGTCGCCCTCCCCTACCCTGAAGTGCCACCCCGGAAGATGTCCACCAAGGCGATAATCTCTACTCTGCGCTATCTCGTCCTTTTCAATCCTCCCCTCATTGATCGCGATATATGGAATCGAGCTGCGACAAAAATGCCTGACCAGGACGAAAGCGAAGTAGCGTTACACATCCTCGCATCTCTTTCTCCGGCACACCGATTGCTCCACGTTCAAGCTCCTGGCCCATTCTCGAGACGATTCTGGAGCGTTATCCCATACGATGAACTCATCATCCACAACCGTTCGGACTTCCCCCTATGTACAGAGGCGGATCATCGCCCTTTTGCTCATCATCCCACGCTTCCAACCTCGAACCGTGACGTACAACACGCAGGACGGCCGCAGTGCACGTCTCCGCCACAAGCTCCACGAGCTCTTATGCCGGAGCCCTCCGTATCCACACCCCCGAACGCCCCGGCAGTTCCGGCAGTGATACTTAGCCGCACCCGGAACAAGCAATGCCGCGGCTCTCCTCGCAACGGTTGCACCACCACCGCCTGCGGACCCTCAAGGCCTCACCGGCACCGACCCATCGAGTCTTCCCTGCAGAGCCGTCACAACGATCCCCGGGCTGCAAGGTCGTGACGGAACGGCAGCCGCTCCGGACGTAGAATGCGTAGACGTCCGGACCTCCTCGATGGAGGACGTGCTCTTATCCAGTACCGAGGTTGCCAAGGGGAGCGTCGCAGATCCCTTAGTTCAGCAGCTATTCAACCCAAAGTTCCTGTCGCGACTTGCGAACACCGCTGTGTCATCTACGTGAGACTGTAAATGGAACTACATAACGTTAGTTTCATAGCCTGGACGTTGACCCCACCGGGGTGCGCACTGTTCTGATGACCTCGGTCCACTGCTCTGCTCGAGAGCTGGCGTCCGCGACTCGGAGACATCTTGTGGGTGCATGAGCGCGCGGGCGAGCGATGCTGCAGTGCATGCGTTCGAAAAGAGATTGTTGCACGTACATTTGATACAGTTGCGGTCAGCTGCAGCCTATGCTAGGCACTGTGTCCCAAAGGCGGACACGGAGCACGCCACCCTTGGCTTGACCCTTGATGACATTGGACAAACGGATCGTGCCCGGGCAGAGAGACAGGAAAGCTGCCAGAATAGCCCGGCCGAATATGTATGCAACACTCCCGCCCGCCGTTCGGATTCATGCAAATCTAAGGTGCCTTGCGGGCACGCCGGAGGCTGCTAATTCTGTTTGACCGCGTGGTGGTAGGTAGAGTTCTGTAGAGTCTGGCTGTTTTGTCTCGGTGCGAGCGCGCACTTGATCAAGTGGCCCCAGGTGGCCCCCGGGCGGGAACCTACATGCTGAGCGCGTTCCCCACACACTCGCAAACACCACACTCGTGATTACATCTGTATCATTGCAGCCCATCGGAATACCCAGACTCCCATGCACAGCCCAACCATCTACTGATATCCAATGAAGCACCGCTTACACCTATTTTACCCTCTGTGTGCGCACCCCGCCCGAACTCCAGCCGCCACGCATATCTACTCCAGGATATCATGGAGCAAGACATCGAACTGGGAACTGACGCAGCACGCAATGTGAACGTGCCGGCTCAAGCTCAAGGTATTTCGTGGTCGTGGTCGTCTGCCTTGTTGTCTGTTTCTAATCAGCATACAACAACTCTACATAGCTTGCCCACATGGTCAAGCTCATGGACAACCCCGTATGCAGTCCGAAAAGGGCTACAGTCCCCCCTCGGGCGCGTTGTTCTCGATGTACCTTGGCCGCGCGGAAGAAGAAGACAGGAGGATGATCGAGAATTGGAAGGGCGATGCGGACGGAATACTCGTATTCGTGCGTACTTCATCTTTGTTGGCGCCCCGCAACCAGCTCAGAGTTTTCTGCTGCAGACTGGTCTATTCTCCGCCTCCGTAGCAACCTTTCTCGGGAACACCTACCAGAAGCTTCAGCTCAACTCACAGGACGCGTCCGCCTTCTACCTCTCCCGCATCTACCAGCAGTCCGCCTCCGACAATGGATCCCAAGTCTCTGTTCCCTCGACCATCTCCGATCCTGCCACCTTCAGCCCATCCACGACCACTGTCTGGATCAATGCGCTCTGGTTCCTCAGCCTCGTCATCAGCCTGACGTGTGCGCTGCTGGCCACGATGTTGCAACAGTGGGCGCGACACTACCTGCGTGTGACTCAGACACGCTACCAGCCATACAAGCGGGCCCGCATTCGTTCGTTCTACGCCGAAGGTGTGAAAAAGTTCCAGGTCTCCTGGGCGGTCGACGTACTTCCTGCTCTCCTCCATCTATCCGTCTTCCTATTCTACGCTGGTCTTTCGGTCCTCCTATTCACCATCAATTTTACAATATTCAGAGTCGTTGTCTCTTGGGTCGCGCTCTGTTTGTCACTCTACGTGGTGATCACGATCTTGTCAGCGGTATTCCCGAATAGCCCATACCGCACGCCTCTATCCACGTTATGCTGGATGGCCCCTTTATACATCCTCCGACCGCCCGTCAACGTCCTTAGGCACACCCTCGACCTTCTTTCTGGCAGATTCGGAATTTTACATCCAGTCTGGGCCATCCTCCATGGCTTGGGGGCAAGTTTGCAAGTTCTGGTCGCGAACGGGATGCTCAAATCGGCTGAAAAGACAGCGATGATGCAATCATCGGATGTGGGCAGTCGGGCCCTAACATGGACATACGACTCCCTGGACGAGGACCACGAACTGGAACAATTCTTTGCTGGAGTCCCCGGCCTGTTGAGGTCAAGGACAGTGGAAGAACCCGAACTGATGCTGATGGGTGCAGATACACCCGACAATCGCCGCAGGGTTACACATGGTGCATTTTCCCTCATGCATCGCTCCCTTGGGCTGTACCTGCTCTCACAAGATGTCCAGCGTCGACGGTTCAAGATTTGTTCCGAAGCTGCATTTGCCCTCATGGGCATGCACACACATCCCTCTGCCCCTTCGATGTTTGATTACGTCGGTGGTACTTCGATGTCTGACTTTGTGCTCTCCTTAGAAAGGATGGCTTCAGATCAAGATCTTGTCCTTGCTGCGAAGTGCATGGCCCATCTGTTTTCTCAATGGGCGTGGTCCTCACAGGTGGCGTCGTCTGCCCCCACACTTAGCCGCATTACTGGCTTTCCTCTAGTCAGAGACCATGATTGCTGGTCCGTTGGTCAAATCAGCTGTGAAGCGACCTTGCTCTTCATTCGGCATATTGCTTTACCATATCTCGACGGGCCATCCCATATAACGCGTACAACTGCGTTAACCGCGACTTTACGCTACCTCCCGCTTCGCCCTCCTCCGTCAGATTGGCCCAACGAGCTTCGCAATAGCTTCTGCGAGATATGGAACCGAGCCATCAATTCGGATCCCGACAAGGACGAGCACAAAGTGGTGTTGCATATACTCGCATGTCTTTACCCGGCATCGACCTTGAACGCTCTGACTTTCCCCGATGCACTGAATCAAACCATTCCACTCCCTCCCCCCATGCCCCGACCCCATCCCCAAGCTGCAATGATTCATCCGCTGAACAACCGCAGGGCGCAGCGTCCCCCGAACCTACATGCCCTGCCCAGGAGCCCTTCACACCCTCATTCAAGACTGCCTCCGCCACTCCAACCGTGACAGCGCCGCCCGAGACATGTAACGCGTCGGCTCTCGCCGCAGCAGTTGTGTTATTGCCACCTGTAGGCCCGCCCTCTTCCTCTCAAGGCCATCACACTGCGGCTTCGACAGCATTACCAGCCTCTCCTGCAATTGTTCCCCTATCCATCGGAGTCGTCGATGCCAGCGACACTGTCGGCAATACTGTGCAAGGCGCCGGCGTTTCCGCTCCTGCCGACATGACAACCGGACAGTCTGAACACCTAATTCCAACCAGCGACAACATTCAGGGACGCGGCGGCGTGGACATTACGGTGGACGCAGATGTAGAGCGCGCAGATACTCCATCCTTCAATTGAGATGTCTCGGCACGTTGAACTCGGAAGCTTGCGGGCACATGGGCGGCGCGGCGGAGATTATCCGCAGTAACACTTACATGTCAGCGCAGGCCTAGGGATGTCCATATTATGATTCGTTACCACGGTTGGCGTTTTGATCCGGCGTCTGCTCTACTTTTAAGCTCGCAGTGTAAAGTTATTCGGTAAATGCGGATGAGGTGCATAGACTGGTGCGCAGCGCGCACGCCCCATGCACGTAGGCTGGTGACCGAGCCTCTTAGTGCGCTGATGACGGCAAGCATGTACCTCTGTTACCATGCACAGGCAGTTTGTCGCGGCGGGAGCAACTTCAAGCAAACTTCAAGCGCGCGTCAGTCCTCACAACAGAACACAACGTGCAAGTATGCATGTACTCGTGTATAACTAACGAAGCGCCCCTCACGCCCAGCTTACGCCCTGTGCGCACGCCCCCTGTCTGATACCCCAGTGGCTTCAACCCGGTATTTACGCGTACTCACCCCGACATCATGGAGTCAGACATCGAGTTGGGACCCAACGCAGCACGGAATGTGAACGTGTCGGTACCAGTTGAAGTTCAAGGTATCTCGTCTTTACCTTTCTTATGTAACGTCTGTTCCTGATTGACATTCTCCACAAAAACATTAGCATACCCATCTGATCGCGAGGCTCATGGACAACCTCAGGCCCAGTCCGAGAAGAGCTTCAGTGATTCGTCAGGCCCGCTTTTTTCGATGTACCTCGAGCGTGCAGAGGAGGAAGACAGGAGGATGGTCGAGAATTGGAAGGGTGACGCAGATGGGATACTTGTATTCGTGCGTACCTCACTTCCTTTTACTTCCCCGTGGCGTGATCAGAACCTCTGTTATAGACTGGTCTATTCTCCGCGTCTGTTGCAGCCTTTGTCGGGAACACTTACCAGGGGCTTCAGCTCAACTCACAGGACGCGTCCGCTTTCTATCTCTCCCGCATCTACCAACAGTCTGTCCCCGACAATGGCTCTCAAGTCTCTCTCCCCTTGACAATTTCCGATCCTGCCACCTTCAGTCCATCCAATACCACCGTCTGGGTCAATGCTCTCTGGTTCCTTAGCCTTGTCATCAGCCTGACATGCGCGCTCCTGACCACGATGTTGCAACAGTGGGCACGACATTATCTGCGCGTGACCCAGACACGCTACCAGCCGTACAAGCGAGCCCGCATTCGTTCCTTCTACGCCGAAGGTGTGGAGAAGTTTCGGGTCTCCTGGGCAATCGACGCCCTTCCTGCTCTACTCCACCTATCTGTCTTCCTCTTCTACGCGGGCCTTTCAGTCCTTCTCTTCACGACTAACATCACCATATTCAAAGTCGTCGTTTCGTGGGTTGCGCTCTGCATATCCCTCTATCTAATCATAACAATGATGCCGGTCATACTCCACGATTGCCCTTATCGCACGCCTCTATCTACACTGACTTGGACCTTCGCTTTGGTCGTACTCCGGCTCGCGGCGGATGCAATGAAGTTCATCTCTGGGATCTTTTCTAGCACGCTAACTGCCATGATTACCGCCCGGAGGAGGTTTGACAAGCTAGCGAACAGCTTGCGGGTGCTGGCCGCCAGAGGGATGCTCAAATCTGCTGAGGAGACTGCGATGAAGCAACCACCAGGAATTGACAGCCGCGCGTTGGCCTGGACATATGATTCTCTAGATGAGGACCACGAACTGGAACAATTCCTGGCAGGGGTCCCTGGAATCCTGAACTCGGAGGCAATGAAGCAGCCCGAGCTAGTTTTGGCCAACGTCGACATCTTCAGACACCGTGGCCACCTCATCAACGAGACGCTCGCCCTCATGCGTCGCTCTGCCCGGCTCAGTCACTCTGCAGAGGCTGCGCAACGGCGGCGGTTTGAAGTCTGTTCCAATGCCGCATTTGCCATTCTGCCCATTTGTCCACGCTTCTCCAAGGGGCAGTATTGGAACACCACAGATGCAAAGTTTGCCACCCTACTACGTCTCTTGGAAAGGATAACGAAGTTGCCGGATCATGATGTCGCTTTCTCCGCGGAATGCATGGCCTTCTTGGTTTCTCAATGGACAATTATTCCAAACGCAATACTATCCAGTCAGGTCCTCAGTCGTACCATTCACTTCCCTGGACTCAGTCCTAGCGGCCCCCTGAACCATGCGAACGTGAACAATGAATTAACCCTGCACTTCATTCGCCGCATTGCTCTCCCCTATCTTGACGAACCATCCAATAAAGCGCGTGCAAAAGTGGTAACCACCACCTTGCGACACCTTTCTACTGTGTGTTCCTTAATTTCGATTCTGTGGATATCACTAACAATAACTAGGAAGATCTTTTCTCCCACGATCTGTGCGATATATGGAACAGGGTTGTCCAGATGCCGTCGGACGAAGATAAGGACAGAGTAGCAGTGTACATCCTCGCGTGCCTCGCTCCGTTTTACAGCGCATGCCACCTTCAATCTTCCTGGTTGACCTCGGCGCGACTGAATGATGTGGAAGATTATGACGAACTCATCAAGTGCGAACGATCTACTTTTCCTTCATGCACCGAGGATGGCCATCGTCTCCGTCCTACCTATCTGCTACGAACTCCAATCCACAGTCGCGGTTCGCAGTCTGCAGGGGAACGTCAGATTGTGACATCCCCTGAACCCACCGCGCAGAGTCCGCCTGCATCCGAATTCCCCTACAGATTCAGTGGCGGTAATCATGCCCGAGACCATGTCCCAGACAAGCGAAGCGGTCCCAGAGACTGCGCTGGCTTCCCTGGCACGTCGAAAGTCCGATGTCTCATCTCAACACTTACGTCATCTCCGCCTGCCGACCTTCTGGTACTCTCCACTGAATCTTCCTCGCAAAGCCATCAACCAGCAACTCTGGTGGCAGTGCCAACTCGCCCGGCGGTCGTGCCGCTGCCTGTTGGCCCTGCTGATGCCGGCGGCTCCCCGCAAAGTGCCGGCGCTGCCCCTGCTGCTAGTTCGGCCTTCGGTCCTGACAGCCTATCAAATGATGACTGCCTGCAGGGACGTGGTGGAGTGACTGCTGCTTTACAGTAGACAACGAGCGTGCACATGATCCACCCAAGAACGGAGATGTCTTGCTATCCTGTGCCTCTCGGAAACCCGCGCGGTGTGGCCTCGGTATGTATGACGGCAGCCATGCACTCCAGGGACGCGAGTCCGTGCCATGATTCGGAGTGTTTGCTACACTGATGGGTTGACCGCCTTCAAGTTCACGTGTACATCAATCTGTGCGGACTGCTGAATTACACGACGATCCCCATGCTTCTAGTACTGCTGAAGAGATGAGTGCGAGTATAGGTGTGTCGACCCGAGGGGAGGATGTAGACGAGGAGAGAGGAAGAGGAAGAAGAGTGTGTTGGAACGGCGGAAGCGCGGGAACGTCGGATTGAATCGGTGCGGGTGCGATGTGCGAGACGGCGGGCAGCGGGAACGCGAGGTCGGATGGGTGCTGACGGCGGGTTTCAAGAACAGAGGCAAGGTGGATTGATACAGACCGAGCAGACTACAGGAGACAACAGCCATAGGTACAATAGAACAATGGGTGTCGAGGGTTGTGGATGAACGTGGAAAGTAGATAAATAGGTATCAAGGCAAGTATAGTAAGGAAGCGGTGGCGAAGCCATAGTGGACATGCAGGCGTCGTTCGTGGGCAGCTCGCGTGCGCCATCGGAATCTGTTCGGCGGCGTTGCGCGCGCAGCGTGCGTGACGTCCTTACACTGCTTAGGACTGACCCGAAGGTCTATCTGGGCCTAGCTGCGTGCATAAACTGGAAAACCCATGCAATTATCCATAAGGCCGAGACCGACGACGCGAATTATAACATAGTCGCTTTTAGGGAAAGTACCGATACATATGAATCCGGATCAATGGCAGAAGGCCCAAATGTCTACATGCCATCGCGCCCGGGCGGGCTGCGGATGTTTTTGCGTCACCACGATGCTGAGGGAGAAATAGAGAAGGTTGAGGGAGAAATAGAGAAGGTTGAGGGAGAAATAGAGAACAATCCGTACATACAAGGAGGCGCCTCCTGGGGAAAAATACCTATAATGATACCAATGATATTGAGTTTATACAAGTGCGAGCATCTAACAGGGAGAGGGAGAGAAAGAAAAAATGGAAAAGAAAAAGAAAAAAGGGGGAGGATGTCATGGAACAGAGAATGCACGCTGAGAGGCGTAGTCAACGGAGGCTTCGGAGGCTCTGCAAGATGAAATCATAATCTTCTTCAACCCAGCGTTGACCCTTTTTTTCCCGCAGCCATCGCCGGCTGTACGTCCTGATCAGCGAGTCGCTTGCCAGGGCCGGGAGCATTGGCGAGATGGCCTCTGTCAGCTCTGAAAGGGATGCGTGCGTAAGCCTCGCGGCTGGCAGGTCGGCGTAAACCTCGTCGTCGCTGCTCGACACCTCGCCATCTGAGTCGAACTCCAAGTCGGGCGCAACTAGCGCAGCAGGCACGGATTGGCCGAGGTGACGTCGGAGCTTGGACAGGTTGGCGCGACGTATTGCGCCGGCGTCGGCCGGGCGCTGAGGGAGAAGGAATGATAGGGTGGACTCTGCTGGGCTAAGGAGATCGGGTGAATGTTCCTCGCACAGCGATACGACCGCGGGATTTTGTGGGACTTGAAGGAAAGCCGGAGCTGAAGCGGGAGTTTTTGGGAGAGGGCGCGACCCTCCGTCCGACAAGCTGCGGTGGGACATGTGGTGGTGAGGATTAGCAAAAGAAGCCGACTGTGAACGTTGGAGTGGGATGCGAGGGGCGGCATGCGTCGCGTCAGACGACATTGACGAGCATGGCGAAGCTGAGCGGGACACGGTGTCCGGATATGAGGGGGTGGGGGAGACAGGACGCCCTACTGGGAGACTGGGAAGGCGCCGCGGGGAGCGGGAGGCGCGGGGGGCACGTTCGCCTCGGTGTGGTTCAGGGTGTGACAACAAGGCGTGGCACGATGCGCAGAAAGGTAAGGATGGATGCGAACTCGAGTGGTTTGGAACTGGTTGTGGGTTCGCCGTCGGTGGTGGGCCGAAGGTATAACGACTTGGTCTGACTGGCGCAGGCAGCGGGGGGACTGTAAGAGAATCTTCGCTTGAGGAAGCGCTCATTGTTGGAATAGAGGAAGGCAGGAGAGAGAGAGGAAGGCAGGAAGGGTGAGAGGTCACGTTAGGGTCGGTATGAGAGAAGGTCTACGAGCATTCGCCCTGTTTTTATAATTATGAGGTCCTTGAGTTGACGAGGCAGTCTGTCATCGCTGGGCGGACCTTGCGACAGCACATTTCGGTGACGAGGCAGGACGGAGACTGACGGAGTTTCACGGAAGCCATATGTGGAAAGTGTACATCTTCACGTCAGAACAGGGGGAAGCAGCTCACTGGCGGCTCGGGTGTATTTGGTAGCGCTTCCTATTCATTACGATCGGTCGGAGGGATTTGGCCCCATAAGTCAATAGAATCGGGGGGAAAGGACTTGGCTCCGTAGACGAATACACCGCGGGAGGTGACTGAGACCCTGGCGCAGCCTAGCTGCGGTGGTGTGGCATCGATCGAGGGCCAAGCTAGGCCAAGCTCCCCAAGCTCAAGCACCGTGACCAGTCTAGCCCGATCGCACTGGTAAAAAATTAGTGATCTCCGGGACTTCTAGTCGAACCTGCACGCAGCTGCGTCAGAAACAGCAGTTGACGGGGTTCAGAAACTCCCCCTTTACACCAAAATCATCGAAGAGGTAGGTGTAATGTCATTGAACAGCGAGACGCTGAGTGCCATACAAATTGCGAGCTTGCAGAGTCCTGCCTCCCCAGTGGGGGTGACGGACGTAGCAGCGTCAAGGGGCAGAGCGAGCTGAGATGATCAAGCTGTGGTCCCTCGGCAAAAGGTCAGAATCGGGCCATCGCACGAGCAATCTGCGCAGCGCAGCGATCGCGTGCAACCAAATGAAGCCTTGTACAGCATTTGTCCCCTCGAAAAATGCCACTCGTCGAGCGAGAAGCGTGTAGGCGGAGAGAGGCGGAGGTAGGCGGGGCGGGTCTCGTCTGGTGCATCTCAAGCGACTCTCAGGGACGCTCGCCGAGGAAATGCTACAACACCTGATCGGGATGTGTTCAGCCAGGAGGGGGAGAACAAAGAGCATCACGGACCAGAAGAAAGCCGCGCGGGCTGGCACGGTGAATGGTGTTGGACAGTGCGAATGGGCAGTGAGGTAAAGCACTGATACCCGAGCTTGAGATCTTGAGAGGCGGCTAAGTTTAGGCACTGCAAAGGCACGGACAAGACGTGGGGCGCCGAGTTCATGGGGCACGAGGGCGGTGCGACCGCGGTAGAGGAGTGGCAGAGGCTAGTCTCCGTCGCCGAGGGGCTTTATGCCGATAGCGGAAGACAGTCGTTCCGCGATGGATAGAGGCTACGCTAGTCTCCGTTGCCGACCGCGGAAGACAGTCGTTCCGCGATGGATAAGAGGCTACGCCTGGCTGCAGCTGGCTGCGCGCTGCATCGCGAGACTCAATCGGGGCTCTTGCCAGGTGCCTTCGGGGTTGACGCAACGTTGAACGCATAGAGCTTCGAAATTTGATATCTTGACGATTCGGCTGTGGTACCACGGATTCAGTTCGAGGTTTAACACCGCCGCCAACACACGAGCGTTGGCTCTTCCCTGCTGTACTGGAATTGAGAAGTATCGATGTAGTGAATATGATGGGGTCAAAGCATGCGCCAGGAAGCTCAACTTGTTGAACTGATGCATCATCAGCCTGGTGCAACCCGATGGCAATTAGCGGCTGCATACGTAATATTACGCGTAATCGCCTCGAAGCGACGGGGCCACTCCTCGCTGAGCTTCGCATACCATCGCGCCCACTGAGCTAGCAGGTCGACCCTGACGAAGCCGCGGTCCCGCTGGCGCAACAAAACCCGCATAAGACCGCTCACGATTGCTCAAAGAATTGATAACATTTAGTACACGTGACGAGCAGAATTAGATAGGAAGCTACAGTACAGGGCGGTACTAGAAAAGTGTTCGCGGCAACGGGATCAAACGACCACTAGATTGACACACAGTGAGAGCAATGCATCGCCAAAGATGGGCGGGCGTGCGATGGATCAGAGAGAGGCGTAACAGCGCGGACAGCCGTGCCAAGCAGCCTCAGCGTAACGTCCGAAGACTTCGAAGGATGACCTCATAGTCCTCTTCCACCCAACGCTTGCCCCCTTCCTCGCGAAGCCACCGCCGGCTCTGGCGCCGCGCAAAAGTAAAGTTGCTCTTCGGAGAACGCGACAACCAAGGCCGCGTCCCGGTCGACGCTTTCGCGGTGTGCAGCTGCGGCGCGAGGGGCTTGTCGCGCTGTGTTCTGGAGTTTGCGCCGGGGCGGTCGACATCTTCATTTCGGGCGCTGATGGGGGTGGGTATAGGTTGATGTCGGGGCTCGTCAGGGTTGATTTGAGAAGAGAGGTCACCGGGGCGCCATCGCTGCCAGCTGAACGGACACGTCCCGGGCTTGGGGGCATCTGCATCAGCTTCCGACTGTACCTCCGAGTCAGAGATCGTGGAGGCAGTGTCCTCCGAACTTGCACGATCGATCGGACTGCGTGAGGGCTCGCGACGAGCAGGAACGGCAGCGGGAGCAGAATTTGGGGTTTGAGGGAGGGGACGGTAGCCGCACAGAGACTTTTGGCGGGTACGGGGCTGAGTGATGGGGGAAATGGACGGTTCAGAGTAGGAGCGCTGGATAGTGGACGGGGACTGGGGAGGTGATGAAGGGCTGGAATGCGGAGGGGGTATGCGCGGACCTGATGGCTGGTTGGAGTGCCCGGAGGGCCCTACGAGCGGTACCGCAGACGAGCCCGAGGGTTCGCTGCTGGGACGCGGGGGAGTGGGGAGGCGTCGCGGTTTCGGTTGCGTGGCGGTCGCGTGTACAGGCTCTCGAGACGACACGTAGCCCCGGGTAGCAAGCCTCGAGGGACCTGCGGCGCTTGATTTTGAGGAAGATGACGATGCACCTGCTGAGGACGAGGCAACTGCGAGTCCTAGCGGGAAAGATAGGTAGACGGGGGCATGGTCACGGCGGGACTGGGCGGACGCATGCGGTTTCTGGATGGCCACAGTAATCAGGACGCCGGATCCGTACTCCATAGACTTAGAGGTGTTGTCCAATTTCAGGCATCGCAGGCCGCTATATAAGGTACGGAGCTGTCGATGGTATTAAGGGAGGGAGGGCGGCTGGAAAGCAGTGCGCCGCTACGCGTTACGGCAGAAGGCGTCGAGGCCATCAATATCCAGCGCCATCACTGTATCAGCATCGAAGCCAATTGGGCAACCTGCATCGAGCTGAGTTGTATCAGGTTCGTCAAAGGCGCTTGTAATGTGAATATGGACCCTACTCGGACCTGCGCAATATTCACGGCGGTTGCAAGCGAGCCTGCGCCTGGAAGTCCGTAAACAACTTACTCAGTCGTTGACCATAGGCGAGATCTGCCCTGCCTTTTTTGGGCAATTACTCCTCAGCGATCACGAACCCAGGTGTGTGCACCGACCGCTGAGATAAGTAGGCTTTCGGAATGCAATCACGAAGTCGTACTTATCCACCTCTCCACGGAACGCACATACCGCTTGTATCAACGAACAGTCGCCTTCGTGCTCGCCAATTGACACGGTCCAAGATATCGGTGTGCACGTGTAGGGTTTCGACTCGTTCCGACGGCAAGCCGACGTCCCATGCCTCCGGGCACCGTCCCCGAATGCCACTGGCCGTGCCCTGCAGGGATGGGCGAAACAGTATGCAGACGACTCCGCGGCATTTGTGACACCTCGCTTTACAGAGGCTAGGGATCACCCATGTGCTTCTCACTTACCACCGTCACGAGAGCTAGACCTGATACCACCAGAGTTCTGACACTGGAGCGCTTGAACTATCACAGTGCGTGGTTGGAGTGGCGGTGGTAATACGGGTGCCACGGCCCATTCCTTGTCCGCTGCGACGCGCGCGGGGATGAGGCGCACGCATGCGCCATGGAGATGGCGATCGACTCCAGTCTTCACCTGAAATAATCCGTAGGAGTTTGCCTGTGGGGCGGATGAGCGGACGGAAGGACGGACACCACCGCATCCGTTGCTACGTCTTGTGATGTCGCTGTAGTGGCCGCGAGGCAAATACGACGGGTCGGAATTATAGACAATTGTGCGTGCGTGTATACGTTTACCCATCGCTTACGCGAGGAGGCTACTATGTATCGCTCATAGAGTGCAAATCGTTCGGAATACTTCGTTGAACGCATGTCGTTCGGTGCCTCGATCATGAAGCGAAGCGGCATGAATGGAGGGTCTGATAGATCGGCTTAAAGCCTCGACTGTAGACTCCACGAGCCTGAGGGGTCGAAACCCGTTCGCAAATATCATGCTGCTATACATACACTAATGATGCCTACGTAACGTACAGCCTCGAGTTGACTTTCGGACATTGCGGCGCGCGACTTCATCGATTCGTTGTCTGTTTTTACTTCCCGAACAGCGTTTCATTGCCAGCCTGCTTCGACGCCTGGTCGCCCGTGACGGTGCCATAAGCCAGATTGGCGACCCCGCCAGCGAGGTTAGCAGCGCCTCGTGCGGCCTCAGCTGCGCTAGACATGAGATTGCTTGATGTGCCGGTCGGGCCTGGGTTACGCGTCGCGTTCGCCCAGCCGTCATCTGAGCCAATAGGCGCGTCAGAACAGAGCCGTATGCCCGTGAGAGGGAGCTATCAATGCAGACCTTTATTGGAATTCTCATTAAGCGGGTCAATGTTCGTCGTCTCAATTATTCCTGGACGGCCTTCGACGACGCCCGACGACTCCTTAAAGGTACGCGCCGCTTGGTTGTGGCCCTGGAAGGTAGGGCCCGCGCCGGCACCGAGATCGTCCGTGGTGGGGTCGGTGACCTTTGGGAAGAGGGAGGGGGGTTTAGCGCGCTCAAAGGACCCTAGTTTATAGTGCACAGACGTACAAAATTAGACTGATATGCGTCGTTGTTGTTGCCAGCTGACGTGGGGTTGGCGACTCCGGGGTACATACCGATGCCTTTGCCGGCAGAGAGTTGAGGATCGTTCAAAGCCATTGTAATGGATGATGGTAGTGTTGGGAATTGATGCGACCACGGCAACAATGGGCTCGTATTTATGGACTGCGGTGGCGTGGTGCAACGTCATACCGTGGCGATGTTTGGGGGAGGAGCAGAGCTCGATTGAGGAGCGGGCGGGGCGGAAGCTTGAAGCCGCGCTCCAACTGAAAAGTCAGCGCCGCCGCCTTGCGCCACGGGCTCCCAGCAGATGGTGTCCCGGGTCCTGGCCTCTGTTCAGACTCCCGAGACTCGCCTGGGTTGGACACGCAATAATGTACTGTACGCTCAAATGTGAGTAGGACTGAATTGCTTTCTGCATATTACGAGCAAATACACTAGAGGATTACCACTTCGAACGGTCGCCAAAGTATCGCCTTTGCGCGTTGGCACTGATGACGTGGACAGCGAAGTCGCCAGCGTCCACCATTGCCCAGCCGTCATGGATGTCCCTTCGGTTTTTCTTGGGAAGCTGAAGAGGCGGGTCCATGGACAGCAGCTACGCGGGGGTCAGCGTGGTCTGATTGTAAACAGCTCGGCGGGGGACGCACCGTCTTTCGGATGAGTCGCACAACCGACTCGATTGCCCCACGTTTCTCCGTCCCCTCTTTCACCTTCATGAACGGCATTTAGTGATGCTCCCCGATCACACCCATGGAGAACGCACCTGCGCCAGCACTATCCAATTCCATAACCCGCCGGGCTCGAGGAAACCTTCGCCTGAATATGTCCGCCCGCGCTTGCGGCGGCCTTTTGGCTGAATCACCGGAAGAGGAGGTCCAGGGGGTTGTGGTATAGGGTCACGAACGAGCAGCTCGGATGGGTCGAGGTGCGGCGACTGTGCCAGTTGCGCGTGTAGGTGCTGCAGCGCCATTGGCACGTTGGGTGGAAGAGGAGCTACAACCACTTTCGGGGCCTGCGCCTGTGCTGCACGCGATGCCTCCGCGGGGTCTACGAACCATGGCACGCGTGGGGGCAAGGAGGCCTGATCCAGAGTCGACAGCTTCCTCGCTGGTGTTATGAAGCCGACGCGGCCGTGAGTGCCATGCGCCAAGCGCGAAGTACGCCGCGCTGTGAAACAAAAAGCCTGCATGACGCGTCTAGGGATCGAAGGGCTGTGTGTCGGGTGCCACAGGAGCTTGAAGCACGGTGACGGTGTCTGGGCGACGTTGCGAGGGTTCGCGTCGACGAGGCTGTTCAGGGCAAGTCCGAGTCGGCGGGAGCGGGCCGGTCGATCCTCTCCTACATCAGCTTCTCTCTGACATATTACTGTACCACTGCCATGCGCGAAACAAAACACCCACGGAATACCACCCATGTGGTTGGCCAAACTCTGAGAGAAGCCCGTGGAATAGCCTAGCGGTTCTTATGCATTTAAAGGAGTTCCGTCGGAGAACGTGGGTCTACTTCAGGGCACACTGATGACGCGATTCGTTCTCTATCCCCCATAAAACTGGCATGGTCACGCTGCTCAGGGCTCTTAGGCCATTATTCCGAAGACTCTGGCGCCATTCTCTCACTACCAACATGTCCTATCCTGCAACTATCAAAGCGGTTGGCATCACCAAGACTGGCGGCGTCGAGGTCATCGAGAACCTCGAGCTCCCGTTCCCAACCGTGAAACCCACCGACATCCTTATCAAGGTACGCTTGATGTGATTACTTGACGCTACACGACCGTCCTTATACCTCGCAACAGGTCGAATGGGCTGGCGTCAACTTCATTGACACCTATCACAGGTATTGATCAATCAATCTCAGTCAAAGATCTTGGATAGTAGCTGAGAACATCATGAAGATCGGGTTTATATACTGTACAGCAGAGTCCCCTTCCAATCGCCAAAGAGGCTGCCGGAATCATTTTGGAGCTCCCATCTGATCCTGCAGTGCTCGAAAGCGCAGATTTCAAGAGCAGGGGATTTAAGAAGGGTGGTCGCGTTGCAATTGTGAGTCGCGATCTGCTCACACATGTCTATTTATAACCGTTACTCGTGTTAGGATCGCGTGGGCTCGCTCCAGGAGTACATCGCGGCCGATTGGAATACCACTGTCTACTCTGTCCCCGACGACATCTCCACTCGCACCGCAGCTGCAGCCCTCCTTCAGGGTCTTACGGCACTCGCCCAGGTCTCGGAGGCGTATGATGTGAAGAAGGGGGACAACGTGCTCATTCACACCATCGCGGGAGGCGTCGGCCTGTTGCACGCGCAGCTGGCCAAGGCCCGGGGTGCCACAGTCATCGGCACGACCTCCACCCCCGAGAAGGCGGAGATCGCCAAGGCACATGGCGCAGACCACGTCATCATCTACAAGCAAGAGAACACCGTCGACCGCGTCCTCGAGCTCACCAATGGAAAGGGTGTGGAAGTCATCTACGATGGCGTGGGCAGGACGACGTGAGTTGTAATGTTTTCTCTAGCCGGAATGCTAACTCGCGATCTGGCAGGTTTGACGATGATTTCAAGATGATCAAGCGTAAGGGAACCATTGTGGCGTTTGGTAATGCTTCCGGCGCGGTAGACCCCGTCAACCTGTTCAGGCTGGTTGCAAAGAACGTCAAACTACTTCGTCCCACGTGGGTTCCTGCTCTCCTGCTGCTCATCTATGACTTACACGCCCATGCCGCGTGGCTCTAGGCTCACGAACTACACAGTGACGCTCGAAGAGCGCAATCACTACAGCGCGGAGCTTTGGAAATTGGTATCCAGCGGCGCTCTCAAGATCAATATTCACACCGAGTATCCGTTCACAGCCGAGGGTGTGCAGCAGGCGCAGACTGATCTTACGACGGGGAAGACGACGGGGAAGCTCCTGATCAAAGTTTCCGCCTAGGTGGATCCGGCGGCATGAGGCACGAAGAGGGGCCGCGTATCTCATTTTGTATGTATCGACACTCAGTATGCAGTCGCTAAACGCACTTTTGCCTCGAGGGCTTCGTAAGGAACATATGTTGTCCGATCAGTGCACGATTTGATCGCAGCTGGTCGGTGGACCTCCCTGAGCCCAGGACCTCGTGGCAAGTGCATGCCTGTTCATGCCCAGGGGTCTCCCTTCTGGCTTATAGCCTGCAACGCGCCCGAGGTCCTTCTGCACCTATCCATGATGTCTCTGCTTCCCGTCGCTATCGTCCTCATTGCCATCATCTTCCTCGTCTCGACACTAAGCGCAAGGGCTGAGAAAGCCGACAAGGCTGACACAACAGGGCCCCCCGAGAAGCCGCAAGAGCCCGAAAAGGTTGAACAGCCCCCTTCCCGCAAGCACACCCCAGAGCCAAGCCTGAGCCCGCAATCGACGCAGGTGGACACCGGCCCCGCGCCGTTCCACTTCGTCGAGGGCAAGGCGCTCCCGCGGCCGACCTCGCGCTCGAATACGCCTCCGCGCCGGCACCCATGCCGCGTCTGCGGCGTGCCATCCACGAAGCGCTGCCTGCGCTGCAAGTCCGCCTACTACTGCTCGCGCGAGCACAGCACGCAGGCGCGTCCTCCCTGCACCCTACGCGCACCCGCCGCGCGTCCCTGACACCGCTCCGCTCCCGCGCATTACGACAGGACTGGCGCGCGCACAGGCCGCACTGCCTCCCGACGCTCGCGCGCAGCCGCTCGCCGCCCAAAGCCCGCCCGCCGCCTGCCGACGCAGAGGAGCGCGCGCGCGGCCTGCGCCCGGGCGACACTGTCTCGGTTGCGGCGTACTTCTTTGGCGTCGACGCGGACGCGCCGCGGCGCGTGCAGGTGTCGTGCACGCTGCGCGAGCCCGAAGAGGATGGCCACATGTGGCACGCGCCGGATTTCAAGGAGCACGCGACGTGGCCCGCGCTTGGGTACGTCGGCGTGCAACGCGCGTCGCCCGCGCCTGAGGCGCCGCCGCTCGGGCGTGCGCTCTCGCTGTTCTTCCACGAGTTCGGCTTGCTCGATGGGCAACGCCCAAACCGGTGCGTCGAGCGGCTGGTCGGTGGGCCTGGGCGCACGGCGCAGAGCTGGGTTGGGGATATTATACTCTTGCGCGAGGAGCGGCCTGATCGGTACTGCGACGTCGCGGAGGAGGACCTAGCCCCCGCCATCGAGTATTTCCGGGACTACGGGCGGACGTAGTGGTGGCTGTGCGTCGTCTCTCGGAACTCGGAATGATCGACCTTATGCGCCCTACCTTATCTCATCCCGAACGTGTATTTATAACTGTATTTGTACGATATCGATGGTATGGCTGACCGAATATATTGTTTTTACTCCTGGGTGTCAACAAGATGAATATTGCACTTGCGGTGGGACAGGGTGTCCACTGATTGCACGAGGTTAGTTGACGCGCGCGCGCTTCAACGACAACGCGTAACTCTACGGTCTGCTGCAGCATTGCTGTGTCCAACATCCCGTGGATAGGATTGGGTGCCCAGGCCATCTGCAGTGCGATGGTGTCATGCTGCTGCGGAACGTCAGACCTTGTGGGTCGACTATACGCCGTGAGTAGACGTGACGTGAGAAAATATTGACCATGCGGTGCAGTTCTTCCAAGACTAGCGTCCATCTGCAGTTGCGCTGGTACGACTGACCAACTTTAGACCTTGGCTCGCAAGTGCATCAGAGCAGACGCCTCCACTGACTGTATCTTGACCGAAAATTCTGCATTGTGTCGCCCACCAGCATGAAACGCATCACATATTCCAGGATTCCCCTCTCCAACGAAGTCACGTAAGGATAGTATGTGGGCGGACGCGCGTCTTCAAGGACGCCCTTCTTTGCGCCCTCTACATGAGGCGCAAGGCGCACACAACTTACGTCCCATATAGAGCGATGCAGGAAGTGGGAAGTAGAACTTCCGCCCAACAACTCTCTCCTTCCTCCCAACTCCCAAGTCTGCGAGAACGATGTCATCACCCGCCGAAGGTTTCTGCAGGGTATGCAGGGAAGACTCGAACAAGCGCTGCCAGCGCTGCAAATACGTCTTCTACTGTTCCACAGAGCACCAGAAATCAGTAAACCGCCCGTCTATGCGAGCCCATGTACCGAAAACTGACCGTGGGCGCTAGGACTGGAAAGCGCACAAGCCGTTCTGCAAGCCATCGCCCGACCCCGGGGAGGAGCGAGCGCGGCGCTCGCAGATCGGGGCTAAGTTCACTGTCAAGGCCTTTCTTCTCAAAGCGGATGCCGACGCGCCACGCATGGTTGACGTGACGTGCACTGTTAGGAAAGACGAGGACGACCCGGTCCCCTGGCATAACGCGGACCTAAAAGAACATACGAATATCACCGGGCATCTTGGGATGGCTTACCTCCCGCCCAGGGGAGAGGAGCGCAGGCTCACCCTGCACTGGGACGACGAAGGGATGCTCCTCAGCCTACCCTTCAACAAGTGCGTGATGCGACTCGCTGGCGGTCCGGAAAGATTGGGCCACCCGTGGCAGGGAGACATGATACTGGTGCACAACGTAGAGCCGCATATGTCCGCTTATAATGAGTACGACGATGTGATGTGGAAAGATCTCGACCGCGCAGTGCGTTACTTCCAGGATTACGGCCGTGTTCGTCTGCGGTGATTCAGTCACGAATAAGATGGTCAGGTCTGTTTGTTCGAGTACTAGGTCAGCGTTCTCCGTTGTAGACATACACAGAAGCCCCCAACTTACTCACAGGGCGAGAATCGACCACTTACAGTAGTAACTGATAGCCTGACACGCAATAGGACTATACGCGAGGCTTGAAGCTTAAAGCTTGAAGCTCTCGAAGTGTTCCGAAGCAAAGCACTAGTCCCGGCTAGTCCCAGCCCGAAGAGCGGTTGGCGAGCGGTGCTCAGCTGAGCTCAGTGGGCGGCCCCGCCGGGACCTGCCGGAGCGCCGTACTGCCAGATTCCCCACACTCACCATAGCTGCACATGTGAAAGACTGACTGTCTGCACTTGACAAGTCTGCCACGGAGGCCAATTCTAGCACCATGGAGCCAGACATCGAGCTGGGACCCAACACAATACACAATGTGAACGCGCCGGTACCGGTATCAGGTGAAGCTCAAGGTACTATATGTTAGTTATTCTTGATGGTTGTCTGTGTCTGATCAACGTACCTTGAAAATCTCTAGCATACCCACCTAGTCAGCCTCATGGACAATCTCATGTCCAGTCCGAGAAGAGCTTCAGTGATCCGTCTGGCCCGCTGTTTTCGATGTACCTCGAGCGCGCGGAGGAGGAAGACAGGAGGATGGTCGAGAATTGGAAGGGTGACGCGGATGGGATACTCGTATTCGTGCGTACCTCCCTTTAGCTGTCTCGCGACGAGCTCAGAGCTTTCTGCCGCAGACCGGTCTATTCTCCGCCTCCGTTGCGACGTTCCTGGGAAACACCTACCAGGGGCTTCAGCTGAACTCTCAGGACGCGTCCGCCTTCTACCTCTCCCGCATCTACCAGCAATCTGCTTCCGGCAATGGTTCTCAGGTCTCTATCCCCTCGACCATCTCCGATCCTGCCACCTTCAGTCCATCCACGACCACTGTCTGGGTCAATGCGCTCTGGTTCCTCAGTCTCGTCATCAGCCTGACATGTGCGCTCCTGGCCACGATGTTGCAACAGTGGGCGCGACACTACCTGCGTGTGACCCAGACACGCTACCAGCCGTACAAGCGCGCCCGCATTCGTTCGTTCTACGCCGAGGGTGTAGAGAAGTTCCGGGTCTCCTGGGCAGTCGACGCACTTCCCACTCTCCTCCACCTATCCGTCTTCCTATTCTACGCCGGCCTCTCGGCCCTTCTCTTCAGCGTCAACCTCACTATATTCAAGGTCGTTGTCTCTTGGGTCGCGCTCTGTCTATCACTCTACGTGGTGATCACGATCTTGCCAGCGGTATTCCCGAATAGCCCATATCGCACGCCACTATCGACATTGTGTTGGATGGCTCCTTTATACGTCCTTCGACCACCTGTCAACGTCCTCAGGCACATTCTCCACCGTCTCTTTACCAGATTCGGCATTTTATCACCAGTCTGGAGAGCCCTCTCTGAATTGAGGACAAATTTGCAGGTTCTGGTCACGAATGGAATGGTCAAATCGGCTGAGAAAGCAGCGATGAACCAGCCCCTCGATGCGGACAGCCGAGCATTAGCATGGACATACGACTCTTTAGATGAGGACCACGAGTTGGAGCAATTCCTAGCCGGGGTCTCGGTCTGCTGAACTCAAGGATGGTGAAGCAGCCCGTGGTAGTGCTGGCACGCGTGGATGCACTCAGTCATCGTGACTACCTCATCGACGGAGCGCTGGACCTGATCTCTCGTCCCATAGAGCCAAGCCTCTCCCCTCAAGCTGCCCAACGTCGACGGTTCAAGATATGCTCGGAATCTGCATTTGCACTCCTCCCTATACATAATCCTCGCTCCATGCCGTGGTGGTTGGGGTTGGGCAGATCTGATTTTTTGCTCGCTTTGGAAAGGATGGCAAAGGACACGGATCAAGACCTCGTCGTCGCTGCAAATTGTATGGCCCTTTTGTACTTTTTGTCCTTCTCGTGGGTAGACATGGACACCTCGGTGACCGCTAGCATTAGCCGCATCACGGGCCTTCCTCTACTCACAGATTGGACTACCTGGTCTCGTCTTGACGTTCGTTATGCCGCAACCCTACACTTCATTCGCCATGTTGCCTTACCCTACCTTGATGGGCCATCTCGAACAACACATGCGAAGGCAATCACTGCTACTCTACTCCACATGCAACTCGGGCCCGTCTCAGTGAGTCTCCCTGACGAGATCCGCTATAGCCTGTGCGAGATTTGGAATCGTACCGTCAGGATCGCGCCGGACCGAGACGAGCACAGGGTAGCTCTGCACATCCTTGCATGTCTCCACCCCTTCTATTCCCAGTCTCACCTCCATGTCTTTGCCACGGCCTCGGAGCAATCTCAGGGTGCCGAAACTTACGATGAGCTCATCGCCCTCGAGCAATCCGACTTCCTGCCGTGCGCCGCGGCGTCCCACCGGCGTCCTCCCTCCCGCGCACCCTTCGTAACCGCACCCCCGAGCGACCCCGCAATTCCGGTGACACCAACCACTCCCGGGACGAACAAGACGCTAGTCCCTGGCGCATCATTTACGTCATTGCCAACGGTTGACCTTTCGTTCCCCGTCGACTCTCCCGTGCGAAGCAATCACTTTACGCTTCCAGTGGCAGTATCAACGTCACAACAAAACATCTTGCCCCCCAGCAACCCCGTCGACACCGACAATCTGACGAAATAGACTCCACCCCATAAATTGCCCCGCCATGATGCAAATGATCTGTCAATAGGCTCAGGAGCTGCTCTTTCTGTGGACGTGGAGCACGCCCATCTTCGTTCCCCCAATAGAACTACCTCGCTATCCCCCCCCCCCCCCCCGAGGTCCCCTTTGGGCGAGTGATACACTCTCTATGACGGATAGGGCCTGTGCAGTCTAAGACGTTCATGTAATATTTCGTGGCGCCTGCTGGCACAATGTGGCGTCTGCTCACTCCACTTTTACGTGTATCTATCTACACAGGATAATGTTGTGCACCGTATACTTATATCTATGTAACGCGAAGAAGGGCTCACGCACGCTTCGATGACTGCGCTTTGCTGCTTGACGATCAGATCGGAAGCTGACCTCAGCGGTCCCGGGGACGTTCCTGGTGGGAGCAGGTATGCTAAATTTGGCTGAGGCGCCGGTAGTAAGTGTGGTGCACACATCCTGAGGTCCCCGCCAGCTATACGTGTCGTACTAGAAACAAGAGGCAGGCATAGAAATACAGCCCTTCGCGCGAACGAACCGTAGCTGGATTAGTGCCAGGAGTGTGACTTCTCGTTGTCCACGCAGTCTGGGCGAGCTGGCCCGTAAAGCTAGCAGATTATGACAACCTCCATCGACTCGTCGTCGATGTTGAAGCCGGCTCTTCGAAATACGTATCAACTCTTCTTACCTGTATGTACATCGACACGCATGACTGGGAGGGACCTCTGACGGCGTGCACACAACACCGTGGTCTTAACAACGCAACTGCCAGCGCAGTGAAATCCAGCATGCCTGCGCGCCCACCAGGAGCATCTTGGCCTCTGAAGCCACGATCTCAGCCCTGGGCGGCGAGCACAGCCGTCGAAGCGTGCGTGCATCATTCCCCACGTTACATACACGAAGGGAAACAGGACATAGGTAAAAACGTGTGCAGACGATACATTGAGGCAGCACAGAGACTACGAGATATGACATGAACGTTCATGGAGTGTATGACTCCCGTCCATCATATGGAGACCTTATCACTCGCCCCAAGGGAACTCTGAGGGAATAGCGAGGCATCTCCGCTTGAGGACCAAACATGTGCGAATCTGCGTCCACAGTAACAACGGCTTCGGAACCCGTTGACAGGTCATTGCCATCGGAACTGGGCGATTGCTGGGATGAAGGAGTCCGTTGCGTTGAACTGTGGCTGTCGACAGGGTTGCCGGGAAGCAAGACCGCGCCCCCCGGGGAGGCTGGTGATGACACTAGAAGCACAGAGTGATTGCTCTGCAAGGAGGATTCGACGGAGAGCGCAAGGTCTACAGTTCGCGATGACATGGATGCTGTACCTAGGATTGGCGGTTTGCTCGTCTTGGGCGTGATGAGCGTCACTGGGATTGTGGTGTTATTCGGGGGTGTAGGTGCGAAGGGTTCGTGGGCAGGAAACTGTGCGGGTTCGAGGGAGATAGTACCCTGTGGCCGGCCCGCGAACCACTTAAGACGGCCAGAGGCTGTCGATGGACGCCGGGAAGTGGGAGGGCGGTGAGACACCTCGGCGCACGGAGGGAAGTCGGATTGTTCGAGGGCGATGACTTGATCGTAAGTTTTTGCACCCCAGAATCGTCCCGAGGCCGTACTAAAGGCTTGAGGTGAGATGACAATAAAAAGGTTGGAGATGTGCAAGGATGTGTGAAGCCAACCTGTGCGTCTTGGTCTGGCGCGGCCCCGGCGGCACGATTCCAAATCTCGCACAAATTATGGCGATCCTCATCGATGACATTCGCTCCGAGAGGAGTGAGGGACATGTAGCGTAAAGTAGTGACCATTGCCTTCGCAGATGTCGTCCGAGATGGCCCATCAAGATAGGGTAAGGCAACGTGGCGAATAAAGTGCAGGGTAACGGCACGGCGGATCTCAGGATTAGACAACGCAGCCCAATCCGTGAGTAGAGGGAGGCCCGTAATTTGGCTAAGGGGAGCGGTCTGCATGTCTTGATATCGCCATGGGAAGGTCAGAAAGTACAGATGGACCATACAGTTTGCAGCGACGACAAGGTCTTGATCTGGGTCCTCTGCCATGCTTTCTAAAACCTGTAAAAAGGCTGATTCGCCCCGCCCGAACGGCCACGCTATATGAAGACTATGTGTGGAGATGAGCGCAAAGGCAGCTTCAGAGCATATCTTGAACCGTCGACGTCGGACAGCTTGAGGGGAGATGCTTGGCCCTACGGGACGAGAAATCAAGCCCAGCGCCCCGCGAATGACATAGTCGCAATGGCTGAATTTGTCCACGCGTGCCAGCACTGCCACGGGTTGCTTCACCATCCCTGAGTCCAGCAGGCCAGGGACTCCGGCGAGAAATTGCTCCAACTCGTGATCCTCATCCAAGGAGTCGTATGTCCATGCTAATGCCCGACTGTCCGTACCGGATGATTGGTCCATTGCTGCCTTCTCAGCCAATTTGACCATTCCGCTCATGGCCAGCACTTGCAATGTCGCCCCTAAGTCATAGAGGGCCCTCCGGACTGGCGATAGAACGCCAAATGTGTTGGAAAGAAGGTCGAAGATGTCCCCGAGGGCATTAACAAGGGGCCGAAGGATGTATAGAGGGGCCATACAACATGACGTTGATAGGGGTGTGCGATATGGGCTGTTCGGGAATATGGCTGGCAAGATCGTGATCACCACGTAGAGGGATAGACAGAGTGTGACCCAAGACACGATGATCTTGAATATGGTGAGATTGACGCTGAACAAAAGGACCGAAAGGCCAGCGTAGAACAGGAAGACGGATAAGTGGAGGAGAGTGGGAAGGGCGTCGATTGCCCAGGAGACCCAGAACTTCTCCACGCCTTCGGCGTAGAACGAACGAATGCGGGCGCGCTTCTATGGCTGATAGCGTGTCTGGGTCACGCGCAGATAATGTCGGGCCCACTGTTGCAGCATCGTGGCCAGCAGCGCGCACGTCAAACTGATGACAAAGCTAAGGAACCAGAGCGCATTGACCCAGACAGTGGTCGTGGATGGGCTGAAGGTGGCAGGATCGGAGATGGTCGGTGGAACGAAGACCTGTGACCCATTCTCGGCAGCGGATTGTTGATAGATGCGGGAGAGGTAGAAGGCTGATGCGTCCTGGGAATTCGGTTGAAGGCTTTGGTATGTATTCCCGAGAAATGTGGCCACGGAAGCGGAGAACAAACCCGTCTGACAGTGAATGAGCGCGCTAGGCATACTAGGAGGGGAGGGGAAAGTCGCACGAATACGAGTATGCCCTCTGCGTCACCCTTCCAACTCTCCACCATCTTCTTATCCTCTTCCTCAGCGCGCTCTAGATACATCGAGAACAGTGGGCCCGAGGGATCGCTGAAGTTTTTCCCGGACTGCGTAGGCCAGATAGGAGGCTGGCCAGGTGGGTGTGCTAGAACAGTCGATATCAACCAGAGGCTAAGGCATGAAAGCTTGTGCGAAGCATACCCTGCAACAGACTGTCCATGGGGGGAGATTCGGACCATATGTTACGTCGGGGCCTAGTCCGGGCTCTTGCGGCATGATAGCAAATGCAAAGACTCTGAGGAACGAACGGGGGTAGAACTCTGTGGAGGACCGTAGCATGCATCTATAGGGAGATTCCGCTTATTAAAGCTATTCCCCACGAGAAAGCCATTACTTATTATGAGAATTCCAGTGCACGACACTCTGAGCGCGGGCCAGTAGACCGGTCTCCAATGAATCTAGCGCCACGCACAGCGCGCATGCGCGCCATTTTGTAACCCCCCGTCCTTGATCGCAACACGACAACATGGCTTCATGGTCTGGTGTTGCATAATTTCCTTGACGCCTTGTGGTACTGAGAACAGCCTCCCGGGCGCCTGTGTTGTCCCATTGTTGGTTCGTCATGCGGTGGAATGGGGAAGAACGAAGCAGGGGTAGAAGCGACGCGAGAGATCACGAGCACGCGCCGGCGCCAGCGACCTTTGAGCGACCTAGTTACACCGGGAATAGCCGAGCCACCTCAATGAGTCCTCCAAACATCCCTCGTGCCGCCTCCAACCTCTCCAACAAGAACGACAGGAGACTCGGGGTCAAGCTGTGGTGCAATATTCAGATTTTTTTGATTGTCTACGTCTTGATGGGTCAAAACCTGTAGAACGCTATTGGCGAGTCGGACGTCTCGAGCTCGTCTTGAACGGTGATACTGCTAACATTCGGGTCGAAGTTAAGGGACCGATGCCAGAACTCGGATCCCAGGACACCCAGTCATGCAAGGACAAGAGTCCTGAAAGATGCCTCCTGGACTTTAGTACTAGCTCCGACCCTCCCCCGATCGAATGAACGACCAGTGACCATGGCGTCGACGTCGGGATTCTGCAGGGTGCGGGGCAAACTCGAATAAGCGCTGCCAGTGCTGCAAGGTACTCGAGTACGTCTTCTGATGCTTACTAGAGCACCAGAAAACAGTAAAGTTTTCCCATCGTCAGCGTCGTGTAGAGACTCGGTCACCAGTCTAGGGGCGATCAGTCTGGAGACCGAACGGTTGCGTAGCCGCTGGCAGGGGCTGGAAGACTCACAAGCCACTCTGCGAGCCGCTCCCCGACCCCTCCCGACCCTGCGGCCGAGCGCGCGTATGCCAGGATGACGTTCGTTGTCAAGGCCTTCCTGCTCAATACAGACGCGGATGCGCCGCACATACTGTAATCGGCGTGATGTGCGAGGTCACCCCCGACGAGGACGACCCGATCTCGTGGCACAAGGCGCGCATCCGCGCGCAGTAACGCCGACATCCGCGGGAGCATTGGGATGGCGGATCACGCATGCTCAAGGTCCACCGGGGTGACGAGGGCACGCTGGCGGGGCTACCGCTCAATGGGTGCGTGGCGCGGCTCGCAGATGGCGCGGAAAGGCTAGACCACCCATGGCGTGAGGACGTGATGGTGCTCCACAATCTGAAGTACAACGCCAGCATCACCAAGTACAGCGATGTGGTGTGCAGTGGGCGGATCCAGACTGTGCGGTGCGGTACTTCTAGGGGCTACCTGGGACTACGGGTGCGTTCGACTGCAGCGATATCGATCGTGCGATTGCCCTGTGGGTTTGCTTTGTCGTATCTACGTAGTGTGTACTTGAGTACATAGTCGGATGCGTCGAACAGGAGCAACATGTCTTGAGTAGTTACACGATCCATCGCAGCTCCTAGTTCAATAGCTCATCTCCCTCTACCACCACAGTGGATGCAGAGCAGTTCAAGCAGTGGGGTGTTGACAGGAGTCCGAACGTAGAGCGCTCTGGTACCCGGGTCGCGCCTGATATCAATCTGTCCGTCACTACACCTGTGGTGGGAGTTCCAAGAGGCGCGCGCACAATATCCTCAGCAAATCAGCAACCGCCGTCATAATGAAGCCCAGCGCGCTTGTGTAGCGACCGGGGACATCTGTGCTGCTGAAGCAGATGCCAATCTGGGCGCCGAGCAGCGAGCGCAGTCATCGCCAGTCACAGCGTGCGCGCGTGTAATATTTCTCGCATTACATCTGCAGTACATGCCTTCACTATGAAGATACATGTGAGACAGGGAAGGCTACAAAAGAGGGAGCATATTGATTGGTCGGGAGTATCGAAGAGGATATCGTGCTACATGTGATTCCGTACGCCGAGACGCACGTTAATAGACGCAAAACAAAACAAAAAAGTAGATAGTGTGAGTAGACGCCACATCAACGCAACGGGTTCTATAAATTATGACACCAACATCTCTCACCTATCATGAGGAGACTCTTTCACTCGCCTTGACGGCGCCCTGAGGGAATAGTGAGGCATCTCCACTCGAGGAAAAATATGTGCGTGCTCCGCGTCCACAAGAACAGTGGCTCCCGAGCCTGTTGACAGACCATTGGCATCAGGGCCGGGCGATCTCTAGGGTGAGGGAGTCTGTTGCGTCGGGATGTTGGTGTCGACGGAGCTGCTGGGAGGCAAGGTGTTTTCCAGCAAGGCCGGTACTGCCACTGGAAATGCAGAGTGGTTACTTTGCAGGGGAAACTCGGCGGGGAGAAAAAGGTCAGCAGTCGGCAATGCCATAGGCGCTATACCAAGGACTGGCGTTTCGCCCGTCCCGGGCATGATTAGCGTCGCTGGAATTGCGGGGTTGCTCGGGGGTGCGGATGCGGAGGGTTCGAGGGCAGGAGGTCGTACAGATTCGGGGGAAGTAGCACCATGTGGCTGGGAGTCTGCGAATCGCTCAAGACGGCCAGAGGCCGGGTATGGAAGATGGCAAGCGGGAGGGCGTCGGTGGAACACCTCTGCGCACAGAGGGAAGTTAGATTGTTCGAGGGCGATGAGCTCATCGTAAGTTTTAGCACCCCAGAATCGATCTAAGGTCGCGGTGAAGGCTTGAGGGTGAGACAAGCTATAGAAAGGTTGGAGACATGCAAGGATGTGCAAAGGCCGGGCATCACCAGGCTCCTAAACAGCCGGCCTTGGGAGTGCCGCTATGAACACAGTTCCCGACTTCAATATTTCAATGTACACAGTCGTTTTCGAAAAGGTTGAGGCGCGAGGATGCTTTTCTCGCGGCTCCCGAAGAGGTGTTTCCTTTCCGGGATCCTGCCTGATCCTGCCTCCACGCTGCCTCGACCTCACGATGTTCTCAACAAACCATGTACATGCACCTGTGGTGAGCCTGATGTTGATCCTGCTTTTTTGCGAGTTTTAAGACAGGAATTGGTGCTACAAGGGCAAGGCCAGCCCTGAGGAGAATGGGTGTGTGAAGGATGCCCGATATGGTAATGGCGCGAGAAAAAAAGACTCGCGTCTCAACCTTTTCGAAAATGACTGTAATGAGGGATCGATACGACTTGCCCAATTGAGAAATGATCCCACGAAATGTTTTACATTGTGAAACATACACAAATCTAATCATTACAAAAGAACGGCTTGATCCGAGATTGGACAAGCCAAAAATATTCGAGATTTGTTTCATACTTCGGTGTCTCGTTTGGTGGTGGTAGACTGTACGTGCACAGGCGAAATCAGATAAACAGACAAGCAAACAAGCACATTCCTTTTGAATCTCATCCCGTCCCTACTCCACATCGCATCGACAAACGGTAGTCTCGTCCGTCTCCAACAACGCGACCGCAATAACTCAAGGACGAGGCTGTGCTAAAGCGAGAGCTAACTGGCCACACGAGAAACCTATCCAAACATACGTGAAATAAGGACTACCCCCGGGCTGGCAGATATCACCCAAGGTCTTTGCAGTTGTGGAATCTGAACAAGAAATGCAGCACTGCCTCACTGCGTGTTAATCTGCGTCGGCCGATTAGTGGGCGCAGCAACGTCTAGAGAATGCACCTACAGTCACAACGCCACGGCGCCTATAGCGTCTCCATGAGACGGCTTGCCCAATTTTTCCCATGCACGAACCTATCAAGGTCCAATTGGGTCTCGTCCTCGCCTATGACAACCGTGTTGCTCGGACGGTAGAGACAGCGTCGATGAATCTTGGGAATCCACATCAAGAGCGCGCCGTGTTGCCCACGGATCCAACCATCATCGCCGATCAAAGATTGATCCGTGAAGCCTCCGCTGTGCTCCCTATGGCCAGGGCGGCTGGCTGTGGGTCTATTGTCGCACTCTCGGGAGTCCGTGGTAGGTGTAGGCGACTGCGTGTCTGAATCGGAGCCGCTACTGGCAGCAGATCCAGGCGGTGGGAATTCCCATACGCGAATTGTGGTGTCTTTTCCGCTGGAGACGATGCGTCGTCCATCGGGGGAGAAGCCGACGCTGTACGGGGTGCGTGTGTGCCCGTAGAACGGACCTGCGACCTTCTTCCCAGTCATCGCGTCCCAGAGGCCGATGGCGCAGTCGCGGGAGGCAGAAGCGATGAAACGACCATCCGGAGAATACGCGATGTCATTGACACTTCCCCCATGGCCGCGGAATGGACCAGCAACTAGTTCTCCGGTCTTCGGGTCCCAGACACGGATGCTGTCATCGTGCGAGCCCGAGGCCAAGTACCGACCATCCGGAGAGTACACGACGGAGGAGACGCTGCCCGTGTGTCCTCGGAATGGTTCGCCGATTGGCTCTCCTGTCTTGGCATCCCAGATGCGGACCGTGCGGACCGCCGAACCTGATGCGATGTTCGACCCATCCGGGGAGAGGGCTACGGAGAATATCATGCCCGTGAGCGAGCCTTCAGCTTCAGCCAGCGGACCCACGACCAGCTTCCCAGTCGTCGCATCCCACACACGAATCGTGCGGTCACTCGAGCCCGAGACCACGAATTGGCCGTCTTGTGAGAACGCGACGGTCAAGACGTAGTCCTGGTGTCCAGCCAACGGTCCTGCAACTATGTCTCCTGTCGTCGAGTCCCATATGCAAATGGTGCGGTCGCCCGAACATGAAGCGATTCGTTTCCCGCAAGGCGACCACGCGACCATGTTCACGAAGTCTCTGTGTCCATGGAAGGGCCCTGTAAGCATTCTCCCCGTCGTCGAACTCCAAACGCAGACCATGTGGTCATCCGAACCAGAGGCAATTCTCTCGCCATCCGGAGAGAAAGCGACACACTCGATTGTGCCCTCGTGTCTACTGAACTTTCCAGTGACCGGCTCGCCCGTCTTGGCGTTCCAGACGGAAATGGTTTTGTCCGACGAGGCCGAGGCGATATGTTGACCGTTTGGCGAGTATGTGACGCAGTTGACCCAATTCTTGTGCCCACGAAATGGCGCCAAGACGCTCCCACCCGTGGTGACATTCCACACGCGGACGGTAGTGTCGTCTGAGCTTGAGGCGACATGGTGCCCATCTGGGGAAAATGCAACTGATTTGATCCAGTCCGTGTGCCCGCGGAACGGCCCTGTGAGTAGCTCTCCCGTCTTCGCATTCCAAATGCAGATTCCGCGGTCGCCCGAGCCCGAGGCAAGGCGCTGGCCGTCGGGAGAGAATGTGATGCAAGTGACCGCGTGCCCATGGCCGGTCAGCGGCTTTCCGGTCAGCTCTCCGGTCTTCGCGTTCCAGAGACGGATGGCATGGTCGGCTGAGCTGGAAGCGATTTGCTGACTATCTGGGGAAAACGCAACAGAGAGTACTTCGTGACCATGCCCTGTCAATGGCCCTAAGATGGTTTTCCCCGTCACGGCATCCCACACGCGAATGGTGCAATCTACCGAGGATGAAACAATCCTCTGGCTATCTGGTGAGAACGCGACGGAGGTAACGATATCTGTGTGTCCATTGAGTGGCCCCGCAATTTTCTCCCCTGTCTTGGCGCCCCAAACGAAAAGGGTTTTGTCATTCGAACCCGATGTGATGGACCTGCCGTCCGAGGAGAATGAGATAGAATTGATGCGATCTGTGTGCCCAATGAACGGTCCTGCCGCCACTTCGCCCGTAGTGGCCTTCCAGACATAGACGGTGTTGTCGTATGAGCCTGAGGCAAGGTGTTGACCATCCGGTGAGTATGCGAGGGTAGCGATAGTGCTTGTGTGTCCACGAAATGGCAGGACCTCCTTCTCGATATCTGGGGTTGCAGCGTCCCATATACAAATCGTCTTGTCGAATGAAGCCGAAGCAACATGCTGACCGTCCGGTGAGAAGGCGACAGATACAACCCAAGACAAGTGTCCACGGAACGGACCGGCGATCAGCGCGCCAGTAATCCCGCTCCAGATGCGTACTGTGGCGTCCTTCGATCCCGAGACGACCCGCTGGCCATCCGGTGAAAACGCAGCACACAGAACATCGCCTCTGTGACCGAGTAGAGGGCCCGCAATGGTCTCTCCCGTTGCGACGTTCCATATACGGATTGACTCGGATCCCGAGACGATGCGCTCTCCATCCGGCGAGAACGCGACGGAATTGACATCTCCCGTGTGCCCGCTGAATGGGCCAGCGACCACTTCTCCCATCGTAGCATCCCAGACCCGGATTGTCTTGTCACCCGAGCCTGAAGCGATGCGCTTGCCATCGGGAGAAAATGCAACAGAGAACACCCGGGCACGTTGTCCCGCGAATGGGCCCGCAACTCTCTCTCCCGTCGTTGCATTCCAAACAAGAATGCTGCGATCACGAGAACCCGACGTGATAAATCGTCCATCCGGCGAGAAGGCGATGGACGTGACGGCCCTTTCATGCCCCTTGAACGGTCCCGCGACTGTCTCGCCTGTTGTAGCGTTCCAGACGAGAATCGTCTTGTCGTCTGAACCCGACGCGATGCGTTGGCCATCCGGGGAGAACGCGACAGAGGAGACACAATGGGTATGCGCAGTCAGTGGCCCTGCAATCAATTCTCCAGTCGCGGCGCTCCAAACACATATCGTGTGATCGGATAGGCCTGAGGCAATGCGTTGGCCATCCGGCGAATATGCTATTGCATAACATTGCTCGTTCCGTGTAGGGATCACGGTCTCGAGAGCTGGCCACCGGGACAGCCGGCCCTGCTTCAGGGAGAAGATGTTCGGGTAGGTCGGAGCATAATGTTTGAAAACGCGGGAGGTAGACGGGGTAAAAGGGAGTGCGGAAAGGTAGATATGGGGAGCGCTCTGGGCTATGGGCATGCCAAAGTATCGCACGAACGCGAAGGCGTCGTCGACCAGTTCTTGGAACTCTCTGAATTCGGTCGAGGCCTGTCATGAAATAGTGTCGTCAGTCTAACAATGCTTCTAGATGGGCCAGAGCATACTACTCACATTACCCTGCGAGCTACTCAACCAGGATTGCAGAGAGGTCAAGCCCTGCGAAGCGAGACTCATGTTTCCAGTGAGACTGAGAACCTCGAGCCAGGGCAGGAACTTGCTTCTGAAGAATAAGCACAGTTTACCGAACAGGACGTCATTGAATCCGGCTCGTGCTAGATGGTTGCTCCAGAACAAGCAGGCATAATACAGCGCCGCGGATATATGTTCAGCAATGCGGGCTTCGAGGTCAGGGATGCCCTTGTTGAGGTCGTGTGAGGAATCGAGTTTTCCCATGTTGAGATGAAGTTCCTTGAGCATGATGCCGAGGGAGGCGTACGCGAGCTGACAATGGGCTCACCGAGGCGGACATAGAAGATATCACTCCGCGATTTGTCTGTCAGAAAATCGCGGAACGACGTGTGAAGGGGAATGATGGGAAAGGACGACTGTGACGACGAAACATTGCTCAAAAGTGAGCCGAGATCACCGACGATGGCAGATATAGAACCCTCGTCGTCCAGGGCTTGGGTATGTTGTCGCAGGGCTGTCAGGTGTCAATCGAGAGAGGTTCGAACAACGCAAAGAGCTGGCCCATCACAGATTGGTATCGCTGGCGGATTTCCGGGTCATCGAGGTCGAAGTACGAGCTGAGGATCGTGCGGTACAGGTCATCGAGGGGGTCCATCCGCTTCTGCTCAGAGCTTGGATTCAGTAGGCGTCTAATACAACTGCCCTCGGTGAGTCCACGTGGGGGTCTCCTGATGTATCCACACGCAACGGAAGCCCACTGGAATAGCCCCTCTGCCTTCTCTGCCAAAGCGTCGCCGTGCTGGTCCACTACTCGTTTTGGCAGATTCTTCTGGAAGTATGCACAGATATCGTCACGCGCCTTGGCTGATAACTTCGTGTCGTTCATGTATAGAAGGTTGGTCGACAGCGCCCCCGAAAAGGCTTGTTCGATGTCCTTCTCTGGCCGCGACGTGATAAGAATGCGGAAGTTCGGGGGTAGAGTGGAGATATGGTCGGCGAGGAACGTGTGGAGTCCAGTTTCGCCAGAAGCGTCCTCGCATTCGTCTAGCCCGTCGATGACGACGAAAACAGGGCCGAAAAGATGTAAGTTGTTCAGGGGCTGCCGCAGGAGAAACTCGAAAAGGGTGACGTAGTCTTTGGCGCCCATTCGAAGCGCCGTGTCGTTCTGAATAGCTCTCCCCAACGCAGCCTTGTATGACGGATAGCGGTCGGAAAGATCACGGGCAAGTGTCGTGAAGAGTAGGTAAGAGTCGCGCATAGATCGCTCCGCACGTAGGAAGACAAAAGATGATGTAAGACGATACACGTCGTCGAATCGACGTGCAATTTCATGAGCTATCGAGGACTTTCCGGTACCTGCGTGTCCCATAAGCACCAGGCAACGCGTGGGCCCGGGAGTATTGACCCAGTCGATGATATGGTCCAAAAAGTCGATCCGCGTGCCCTCAAGACAACCCTTATCACGGCGGAAGCGCGAGCCTGCGCCGTAAGGAATTTCTCTAATCTTCCCATCCATTTCTGGATTCAAGTGGTGAGTTTCATGGATAAGAGATCGTCGATGCAGGACGCACCAAGGTCGGCAATCTGGCTCGGGAGTTGCTCAAATTGTACAGAAATGCCCTCTAGTCGTCTGGATAGCCTCCCGACGTCTGCCTCGATGTTGAGCACGGTGATCTCTGTGGTGACCGTGGCGTAGCGCAGAAAATCGTCTCGGAGATTGCCGAGGGTCGTACGATAGTCTTCCACTCGAGTATCCACTCGTTGTGGAAGATTACTCAGGAAACGAGTCCCTATGGATCGTATAATCTTATCAATTCTGAATCGCTGCCGGGATGCACGACTCCACGTACAGAACGAATTGTCCTGGGCATAGGACTTGATGAAGTCGCCACAATCGCAGACATGTTGCAACATGGCTGTGAGAATCTGCGCTTGCTTCGACCCTGGCTTGATTGCCTTCAGAGGCTCCACCAGATGCGCGAGGTCAAACGCATCGTGTATGGCTGAGAGTAATTCCCGGACGTTTCCATCGCGTTCCACTTGAGCCAACAGAGCCTCATCGTGCGTAAAACAAGATAAGAGCTGAGTACCTCGATGGATGGGATGTGACGTACCTTTGGGATACATGAGAGAACACTCCACGCCATCTTGGCATAGGGATGGAGCTGCACAGCGCGAATTAGACATGAGGTACAGCCGAAATAATATAACAGGTACCTCTGCAATTGAATCGACGGTATCCATGACCGTTTTGATTCGCTGGATGACGGTTCCCATTGTCTGGAACACGTCTCCCGCTTCGCTGAAGAAATCTGGGACTTTTTCCAAGGAGCTCATAGCCTTGACCACCGACGACGATGCGATTTGCACGCTGTTCATCGCTTCATCGGCTCCAAGCAGTGCTCCCGAGGCGGACGGTGTTTCAATGGGACTTTCCGCCCCCCATGAGACGGGCATGCTAATCTGAGTGGGAACGTCGCCAGACTGTCTCTCGACAGGATCAGGTTCTGGGACATCAGTGGCGGCAATTGGCGTAGGGAGATATGCCTCTGATAGAGTGATGGACAGGGAGATAATAGGCCGTTGAGATGAGTGACCATCAGTGTCTTTGTTGAGGACAAGGTCATAGTCTGTTACCCAGGGTTCAGCAACTTGAAGATGATCGCTGTATGCGTGAAGTATACATACCGTGCGGGGGGAGGTGCCAATAGAACCGAGCTGGATTTTGAGCGTTCCCACGAGCTCATCGCTGGACAACTTTCGTTCCGCGAAGACGCTCAGCGTGAGATGAGAGGAATCGTTCAGGGTGCTGTAGTGGGTGCATGAGACAGATTTAAGCGGAGATTCGGGGCTGAAATCCCCACAATTCGCCGAGAGCAGTATTCCACTGTACTGTCTGCCGGCTGTTCTGGACACCAAGTGTCGCCCTCGTCGTCGCGCCATCGGTCGCAGAGACGTAGAATCGCCGCTCTTTCCCAAAGACGTTGCTCAGGTGGGGAAGACCGCTTGCGCTGATGACTACGGAAGAGAGTGTCAGAAAAATCCGGTGCCCAACACACTGACAAAGGTGAGCTCACCGGTCACCGTGAACTTGATAGCACGTAGCTGCAACGATGCAGCAGGATTGAGGCTGCAATGTAATCGATCGTTAGGCTGGTAGCACCGATCGCGGTGTGCGCACAAGGAGCGGCACTCACGAATCCCGCAGTCGTTGAATGGCAGCCATGGCCCAGTGCCGTATGCGACGTTCAGCAGCACCAAGAGAAGCAACGCAAAAGTGGTAGATCGATGGAGGGTCTCACGAGGGGTGCCCACTCTAGTACTCCCCCATGGCCTTCACGTGGCCACAGCATGTCACGAGGCTCTTCCCCTGTACGGGAAGAAGCGTCCTGTCCGAAAGTGGGAGATGGAGCGCCCGAGAAAGAGCGAGTTGACGGGCTCATATAAAAAGACACGGCATCATGCGCGCACTACTGTGTAGCCAGGAACTTGAGAACGTCGTCAGATCTTCGAGTGAGTTAGCACATTGCAGCCAGGTAGCGTGGCGCCACGCACCATTCAGCCCTTCAGCTTCAGGCGAACTTCCAACGTCGGATGCGGTCAACGCGTACTAGTGCAACGCTCTGCCGGACAGGAGCTACCCCCCACTCCACCCCAAGGACCTCTCCATTCTGTCGTAAACGTATTGTCAAGAGCTCCAGTTAGAAGGCAGGTGGTCCGAGAGAATTACTGGCGTGGTCGTCATTGGTCTGAAGCGCGACGGAACTGAGCTACGTAGCACAGTGCGCGGGACAGCCGGTCCGGCCATTTTCACGACCGGTTCGTCCTGTCCGAGAGGCTGCCATGTTCCGAGTCGTCTGCTCGCTGTATCCGCCGTCCCGCTCGCTGTCCACATTCCGCACGCGCACCATTGCGCCACAACTGCGCCGCCTCGCGAGCATCGCCGCGCCGCCACCGCTACCGCTACCGCGCCCGCACCAGACGACAGTGCCCCCGTGACTGGGATGAACCGTGCGTGCCGCCCCACCCCCCCGCCGCAGCCCGCTGACGGCGCCGACCCCCGCGCAGGTGCAGAGGCGGCGCTGCACTTCTGACAGACCGTGTCGCTCGAGCCGCGCGGCGACGCGTTCGCGATGATGCTCGACGCCTGCGCGCTCTAGGCGCCCCGCACGTGCGATCGACACGATGGGCGGGGCTGCGCGCGGAGGTGCGTGCCGCGCTGCTCAAGTACCTTGACTCGGACACCACCTGGTGCGTCCTTTCTGGCCTCCCGTGCGCGCGTGCTGACGTGGCGCGGCGCACAGCTTCTACCAGGACTATCTGGACCCGCTCGTGTGCCTGCAGGACACGCACTGGAAGCCGCTGCTCGCATGGGCACGCGGCACGTTCGGCATCGGGCTGCTCACGTCCGAGTTGGTGCTCTTCAGCTCGCAGCCGGCGGCGACCAAGGCGGCGCTCGACAAGGTGCTGCAGGGGCTTGACCCGTGGCAGATGACCGGTACGCGCGCTTGCTGGGGCAAAATGTTCGTAGCTGACCGGAGCTGCAGCGATGGAACGTGCGACATACACGACCAAGTATTTTATCATTGCGCTGGTGCTGGCGCACGGACGCCTTACCGCGGAGGAGGCTGCCCTGGCGTCGCAGGTCGAGGTGGCCAGCCAGATTGAGCACTGGGGCGAGGTCGAAGACAGTGAGTCCTCCTTTGATGTCCGTGGTACTTCTAAAGCTCACTGCACTGCGATAGCTCACGAGGTTGACTACCACGACGTGCGGCGGCACCTCGGGAGCGCCGCATGCCTCTCGGCCTCGGTCTAGTCAGCCCCTGCAGCGATGCTTGTGCGCAAGCTCGCGCTCAGGATTAGTTTCGAGTAACATACGTAGATCTGCTCTACTCTCTCCCGCACATTGACACTCACGACAAATTTCATGCGCATCGTGCTGAAGCTGAATCTTGGCGTGCATACGACACAAGTATTACAGCAAGAGTTGCAGTCTCTACGCTTCTCTCCATCTCCAGCGCGCCAGTGCTGCGCCTCTAACCCTGCGCCGCAAGCGCAGGATCGAGCCCCCTCGGAAGCACCTGCTGCACGTTGTCGTTGATGCGCGCCGTGCGCACGTAGCGCGCGTAGGGCGCCAACTCTTCTTTGCCGGCATCCGCGAGGTGCGCCGGGAGTGTGCCCTCGAGGGTGCGCGGCACGCGGGCCGGCCATCACGATGACGTCGCCGGAGCGCAGCAGCGGCGCCAGCGGCGCGACGTCGCACGTGAACCCGCCGATGAGGAACCCCGCGGCGTTGCCGAGCCTGCGCGCGCGCGTCAGTGGTGCGGGGGAGCGACGGGCGCGCACGCACGAGATGGAGACGAGCGGCGCGGTCGTGCAGATCTAGCCTGGAACGGTCGACGTGGCCCATGAGCGCGTCCTTGGTCTGGCAAGAGTTGACGGTGCCCGCGTCGGGCTCTGCACGCGGCACTGCATCAGCGCCCAGCGCCCGCCCGCCACTGCGGTGCCGCACCGACCGTACATCTCGGCCCACGTCGCCCAGTCGGGCCTGCCCTCGCCCCAACCTTCGAGCGGCGCCGCACCAGGGCGCACAGCAAACATGCACGCCCAGTCCACGCTGCGCACTGCAGCGGCACACACCGCGGCGACGGGCTGCGCGCCGCGCGCCAAGTCGTACTTCTTCGCGCCCCAGTGGTACGCCCAGTCGATGTTCGCCCAGCGCAGGCACGGGACGAGCCGCGGTGCGGGTGCGGGTGCGGGTGCGGGCGCGGGCGGCAGCTTGGGCGCCGCCGCGAGGGGCAGGGACGTGGGCGCGTTTGCGACGAGCTGGCACGGGCCCGGTGGGTCTGCGACAGCGCCTGGTGGAGGCGCGCGCCGCGGGACGCACGGGACTTAGATGGGACATGCGCATGGCTGGGCATGTGGGGCCATAGAGATGGGGCGTGGGTACGACTTGAATACCCTGGTGGCAGCACCTGCGATGTGCAGCACGCGCTGGGAGGAGGGAAGAACGGGGGCAGGAGGTGAGCGGGAGCGAGGGAGGGTGCTGGCGAGCGATGAGCGCCGAGTAGGTCAGGCCAGGCACGTGGTGAGCGGGAGGGAGTGAGGGAGACGGGGAAGGTATATATATATATATATATATCACCCGGCATGCACATGGTCGCCGCATGCTGTTGGTCGGGGTTGGAGCTGCATGACTTGGCCATCTCTTGCCAGATCTGCGTGAGCGCTACCAGAACGAGCCAGGGTGTGCGTGCCGTGTCATCTCGAGACTTGGCGGCTTTGGTGATGTGCTCACGTGGTCGAGGCCGTACTTGTCAAACTTGGCAAAGAGGACATCGATGGAGGGATTGGCGACGACGGATGCAAGGAAGTGAGGGAGGTAGACGGTCTTGGTGTCGAGTTAGCTTCGGATGGCGACGATCTGGACCTTGGAAGGTCGGTCGGGGTAAAGCTTGGACATGGTAGGGAGACAGGGGTCGGAGCCGCAGTAACTAGTAGAGAGGGAGCCAATATCCTCTGCCAGCCACCAACTCGAACCTCTGTCGTAACGAAGCCCGGTGCGCTTGTAAACCAGCACTGGCACCAGGCACCCGGGACATCCGTGCCGCTGAAGCCGATTCCTTGAACCTGGGCGCCAACTTGCAGCGAGCACACTGGCAGTCGCCAGAGCGTCACTGCGCGCGTGCATCATTTCTCGCGTTACATGTGCGGTCCGCCTTCGCTGTGTAGATACATGTAGGAGAATAAACAGATGTCACATCAACGCAACGGGTCCTATGAATTACGACACCAAAATCTCCCACCCATCATAGGGAGACCATATCACTCGCCTCGACGGCACCCTGAGGGGATAGTGAGGCATCTCCACTCGAGGAACGAATATGTGCATGCAGTGCTCTACGTCCACAGCAACAGCGCCTCCCGAGCCTGTTGACAGGCCATTGACATCGGGACTGGGCGATCTCTGGGGTGAAGGAATCTGTTGCGTTCGGCTGCCGGTGCCGACGGGGCTGGTGGGAAGCAAGACGCTTTCCAGTGAAGCCAGTACTGTCGCTGGAAGCCCAGAGTGATTGCTTTGGAGAACAGATCCGACAGGGAGCGCAAGATCAACAACTGTTGATGACATAGCTACTTCACCAGGGATCAACGTTTCGCTCGTCTCGGGCGTGATTAGCGCCACTGGAATCGTGGAGTTGCTCGGGGGTGCGGGTGCGGAGGGTTCATCGGCGGTAATTCGTGCAGATTCAGAGAAAGTAGTGCCATGTGGCTGGTCTACGAATCGTTCAAGATGGCCAGAGGCTGGGGATGGAAGGTAGGAAGTGGGAGAGCGGAAGTGGGACATCTCGGCGCATGGAGGGAAGCCAGGTTGTTCTAGAGCGAAGAGCTGGTCGTAAGTAGCGCCCCAGAGCCGTTCCGAGGCCCCGGTAGAGGCTTGAGGGTGAGACAACTGATAGAAAGGTCGGAGACATGCAAGGACGTGCAAAGCTACCTTGTGCACGTCTCGGTCCGACGCGACCCCGACGGCCCAACTCCAAATTTCGCACAGGCTGTAGCGGTCCTCATCGTGTACACGCACTGGGGAGGGGGTAAGGAAACCCATGAGGCGCAAAGTAGTGTTTATTGCCTTCGCATGCATAGTTCGAGATGGCCCATCAAGGTAGGGTAAAACAACATGGCGAATGAAGTGCAGGGTCACGGCACAGCGGACCTCAAGATCAGACCAGGTAGCCCAGTCTGTGAGTAGAGGAAGGCCCGTGATGCGGCTAATGGGGGCGGTCACCGCTATGTCCACAGCCACCCACTGCAGGAGGGACAGAAGGGACAAATGGGCCATACTGTTTGCAGCAATGACAAGGTCTTGATCCGGGTCCTTTGCCATCCTTTCCAAGGCGAGGTAGAAGTCAGATCTGTCCGACCAGGACCAATCCCATATGTTGTGAAGACTATGTGCGGGGAGGAGCGCAAATGCAACTTCAGAGCATATCTTGAACCGTCGACGTTGGGCAGCATGAGGGGAGAGGCTTGGCCCTATGGGACGAGAGATCAGGTCCAGCGCTCCGTGGACGAGGTCGTCACGACGACTGAGTGCTTCCATGCGCGCCAGCAAAACTGCGGGCTGCCCCACCATCTTTGATTCCAGAAGGCCAAGAACTCCGGCCAGGAATTGCTCGAATTCATGATCCTCGTCCAAAGAGTCGTACGTCCATGCTAATGCGCGGCTGTCCGTATCGGGCGGCTGGCTCATCGCTGCTTTTTCAGCCGATTTGAGCATTCCGCTCATGACCAGAACTTGCAGACCTGTTTGAAATGTATTGAACACGTGCCAGACTGGTATTAAAATGCGAAATATGTCAGAAAGGTAGTCGAAAATGTGCATGAGGACGTTGACAGGTGGCCGGAGGATGTATAGGGAGGCCATCCAACATAATGTAGATAGGGGCGTGCGATATGGGCTGTTCGGGAATATAGCCGGTAAGATCGTAATCACCACGTAGAGGGACAGACAGAGCGCGACCCATGAGACAACGATCTTGAAAATAATGAGATCGATGCTGAACAGAAGGACCGAGAGGCCAGCGTAGAATAGGAACACGGATAGGTGGAGGAGAGTAGGGAGTACGTCGATTGCCCAGGACACTCGGAACTTTTCCACACCCTCGGCGTAGAACGAACGAATGCGGGCCCGCTTGTACGGCTGATAGCGTGTCCGGGTCACATGCAGGTAGTGTCGGGCCCATTGCTGTAACATCGTAGCCAGCAGTGCGCATGTCAAGCTGATGACGAGACTGAGGAACCAGAGAGCGTTGACCCAGACAGTGGTCGTGGATGGAGTGAAGCCCGTAGGATCGGAAATTGTCGAGGGAATAGAGACTTGAGAGCCATTGTCGGAGGCGGACTGCTGATAGATGCGCGAGAGGTAGAAGGCGGATGCGTCCTGTGAGTTGAGCTGAAGCCCCTGGTAGGTGTTCCCGAGGAAGGTTACCACGGAGGCGGAGAACAGACCAGTCTACAATGGAGGGTCTGAGCAGGTCTGAGTGCGCCACGAGGCAGCGAAAGGGGACGGTGCACACACGAATACAAGTATCCCATCCGCGTCACCCTTCCAATTCTCGACCATCCTCTTATCTTCCTCCTCGGCGCGTTCGAGGTACATCGAGAACAGCGGGCCTGACGGATCGCTGAAGCTCCTCTCGGACTGGACATGGGGTTGTTCACGAGCTTGGTCGGGTGGGTATGCTAAAGTTTCTGCAGGGTGCGTTGATCAGAAACAGGCAGCCATCAAGAATGACTGATACAAAATACCTTGAGCTTCACCTGGCGCTGGCACCGGCACGTTCACGATGCGTGCCGCGTTCGCGCTAGTTCCCAGCTCAGTGTCTTGCTCCATGATGTAGGGTGAGCGTATGGGGAGCGTGACGTTCCGGTGGGTTCCGGCGGGGCCACCTCTGACCACTGCGCGCTGAGCACGGCACCGGGAGGCGCTCGCGGTGACTTGATCGAAATCAACCCGAACTCGGTGACCGTCCTGTGGACTGCGGCTCGTGGTCTCCCGCGAATCCGCTTTGTCGCTGGTCCTCGGCCTCTGGAACACATCTGTCAGCATCATGTCGAAGGCCGCAGCGCCCGTGCTCCTGAAAAGGGTTCATCACCTTGAGCGCCTGCCCCGACCACCCAACTCGCCATCGCAGCCGGCATATCCATCAAGACTCGAAGCGCGCGCGCACCGGTTTCCACATCTCATATATACACTTTACTGCGTTGCTACAGCATACATGTGGAACTGTAAGGAAACACCGGTGTGACAGGCGCAACAGGACACGATATGCACGTCCCTGAACTGCATAGCTACCATAAGGCCACAATGCTCGTCTTCGTAGGGTCTCAAGAAACTGGGCTACGGCATCGTCTTCGCTCAGGGTCAGGGATCTACAGATGCCATGCCCGCAGCAGCAGTTACTACGCCATGCAGCTGAAAGCCGTCATCATTTGGCCTGTCATCAGGAACATTGAGCGCTATGTCGGCAGCAGGAGGAGCATCAGCATGTTGCGCAGAGCCACCAGCGTCGACGGAGCCGACGGAGGGCGAGGCAATCACTGCAGAGCTCGGCGCTGTTGCTGCCAGAGCCGCCGATTGGTGAACATCTTGTGCAGAGGACGAAAGACGAGCAGGCGGCAATGGATCAAATGCTGGATTGGGAGCCAACGCTTCGCCTATCTCGATCGTGGTTACCACTGCCGGAACCAAGGGGGTGTTTGGAGGTGTGGATGCAGAGGGTTCGAGCACAATGTCTGGCGATGTCTGAGGCGGGGGCGTGTACTGCGGCTGTCCTACGTATTGCACATCACGGCTGGAGGTTGGAGGCATGGGGTGATGGACAGGAGGGTGATGGACAGAAGGGTGATGATGCGCCTCTGTGCATAGGGGGAAGTCCGAACGTTTGAGAGTGATGAGTTCCTCATACGTTTTAGCGCTCCAGAATCGGCTCAAGGATGGCCCAGGGGCTTGAGAGTGGCGTGCGCGGTATACCTGGGAAAGAGATGCGAGGATGTGCAACGTCACTTCGTTTTCGTCCTGGTCAGGCGTTGCAGTCATAACTCGGTTCCATATATCGCAATCAACGAGGGGAGGATGAAAATATACAAGACAGCGCAAAGTAGATGTTATCGCCTTTGTGGACACCGTCCGGGGTGGCTCGTCAAGATAGGGGAGGGCGATTTGGCGAATGAAGTCCAGAGGAGTCGGAGCCGACGAACGGCGGACAGTCTGACGTAGAGGAAGACTTGTGATGCTGCTTGCGTGCTGTCTCCATCCCTCAACCCTCCAGAACGACTGACACTGGGCCAAATAACCCATACACTCTACGAAGAAAACAATGTCTTGATCCGAGACCGTTGTCATTGATTCCAAGGCGGATGTTGAGAACGAGAGCGCGTCTACGACGTCAACCATCCATCGGGCGGGATAGTGGTATATGAGCGTAGTCACAGCTTCGGAGCAGATCTTGAATCGTCGATGTTGTGCAGCGTTGCTGGAGACGCTCAGCCCCACGGGACGACGCATCAGGCCCAGCGCCTTCTCGACAATAAGTTCATTGTGGTCGCTGACTCGGAGTTCGTCCATGCGCATCAGTACCTGCCCAGGTTCCTTCACTGCCTTGGAGCTCAGAAAGCTAGGGACTCCAGCCAGAAACTGCTCCAACTCGTGGTCTTCGTCCAGGGAGTCCCACGTCCATGCCAATGCCCAACTGTCCACGTCCGGCGGCTGCGCCATTGCAGTCTCTTCTGCCGATTTGAGCATTCCGCCCGTAACCAGCACTCGCAATCTTGGCCCTAGGTCATCAAAGGCGCTCCAGACTGGATAGAAGATGTCAAATTTGTTAGAGAGTTTGTTGAAAATGTGTCCGATGACGTTGACAAGCTGTCGGAGGATGTATAAAAGGACCGTCCAACATAATGTCGATAGGGGCGTGCGGTATGGGCTGTTCGGGAATACGGCTGGCATCATCGTGATCGCCACGTAGAGCGACAGGCAAAGTGCGACCCATGAGACGACAACCTTGAATATGGTGAGATTGACGGTGAAAAGAAGGACCGACAGGCCAGCATAGAATAGGAAGACGGATAGGTGGAGAAGGGCAGGAAGTGCATCGATTGCCCAGGAGACCCGATATTTTTCTACACCCTTGAAGTAGAATGTGCGTATGCGGGCGCGCTTGTATGGCTGATAGCGTGTCTGGGTCACGCGCAGGTAGTGTCGTGCCCATTGTTGTAGCATCGTGGCCAAGAGCGCGCACGTCAGGCTGATGACGAGACTGAGGAACCACAGTGCATTAACCCAGATGGTCGACGTGGATGGGGAGAAGACGGCAGGATCTAGGAGGGTCGGTGGAATGATGACTTGCGATCCGTTGCCATCGGCAGCGGACTGTTGGTAGATGCGAGAGAGGTAGAATGCTGATGCGTCTTGAGAATTCAGCTGGAGACCCTGGTACGTATTCCCGAGAAATGTGGCCACGGAAGCAGAGAACAGACCCGTCTGCGACAGTAAATGAGTGTGTTGGGAGTGCAAGGAGGGAGGGGGAATCGTACGAATACGAGTATGCCATCTGCGTCACCCTTCCAACTCTCCACCATTTTCCTGTCCTCCTCCTCGGCGCGCTCCAGATACATTGAGAACAGCGGACCCGATGAATCGCTGAAGACCTTCTCAGGATGCGTAGCCTGGACGGGTTGAGGCTGACCAGGTGGGTGTGCTAGAACAGTCGATATTGATGAGAGGCTAAGGTAAAGATACGTGGGTGGAGCATACCCTGTAACCTGTCCGTGAGAGACGCGTTCGAACGACGCGTTGCGTCAGAACCCCGTTCAAGGTCTTGCGACATGATAGGGAGTGCAAAGAAGAGGAGCTATGGGGGGTACTAGTTACTCTGCGGAAGACTGCAGTGGGCATAAGGAGACCCTACTACACATATGAAGTTACATGTGCACAGCCCTGGGCCCATAAGACTTATGCACGATGCTCAAGCACCAGTAGACGCAAATGCGGCTAGCGCTGCCTGTATGGGACGAGGCGGTAATTTGTGACAGAGAAGCGCCCCGTCCGAAAGTGGGAGACAGAGCGCCCGAGCCAGAGCGAGTCGACGGGCTCATATAGAAAGACACGGTGTCATGAGAATGCTGTCAACGAGGTCTTCGGCGAGTCAGCACATCGCAGCCACTGTGTGTAGCGTGCCACGCACCAGTGAGCTTATACTAGGTCGGTAACTTGGTTGTGGCCGCTCTGCTAGATAGCACTCATCTCCCACTCCATCCCAAGGATCTCTCCTCCACTCTGAGGTAGAGTGCATTGTCAAGAAGTTGTAGTGCAGGGGAACTTCCATGCCACCGGTGTCGGAGAAAGCGAGCCTGAGGCACTGGCTTCAATGAGGCAGTTACTGAGTGCGTGGGACAATCGGTCCGGTCATTCCCAAGGCCGTTTTCACGACCGGGACATCGGTTCGAAAGTCGACAGTCTGCTGTCATGTTCCGAGTCGCCCGTTCGCTGTATCCGCCGTCCCGCTCGCTGTTCGCGTTCCGCCCGCGCGCCCTCGCACCACCGCTGCGTCGCCTCGCGACACCGCCACCGCTGCCAGCGCCTCCCCCGCACCAGACGGTAGCGCCCCCGTGACCGGGACGAACAGTGCGTGCCGCCGCACCTACGTCGTAGCCCGCTGACGATGCCGACCCCCGCGCAGGCGCAGGGGCGACGCTGAAGCGCTTCTGGACGACCGTGTCGCTGGAGCTACGCGGCGACGCACTGCGATGACGCTCGACACGCGCGCGCCCAAGACGCCCGCCGGGCGGCCGTTGCTACTACCACGCACGAAGCGGCTCGCGGTCGCGCTTGTCGTGACGGAGTGGGAGAACCAGCGCACGGTGCTCAAGGCGCATGCGCTGCCCACGGTGCGTTGCGTTGCCCCGTGTGGCCTGTCGCGACTCAGGTGCGCGCACGTGTGTGCACGTTGCACGCAGACGTCGCTGGCTGTGCGCGCGATCGACATGATGGATGGCAGACGACGAGGCCGCGCGCGCGGAGGTGCGCGCCACACTGCTCAACTACCTGGGCACAGACACCATCTGGTGTGTCCTTTCTGTCCTCCCGTGCATGTATGCTGACGCGGCGCGGCGCACAGCCTCTACCAGGACTATTCGGACCCGCTCTTGCGCCTGCAGGACACGCACTGAAAGCCGCCGCTTGCGTGGGCGCACGACGCGTTCGGCGTCGGGCTGCTCACGTCCGAGTCGGTGTTCCTCAACTCGCAGCCGGCGGAGGCCAAGGCGGCGCTCGACAGGGCACTGCAGGGGCTTGGCCCGTGGCAGGTGGCCGGGGCGCGCTTTCGCTGGCGTAAAATGTTCGTAGCTGACGGGGACCGCAGCGATGGAACGCGCGACGTACACAAGTCATCTGTTCTTGCGCTGGCGCCGGTGCACGGACGTCTTACCGCGGAGCAGGCTGCCTGGTGTCAGAGGTCGAGGCGGCCGGCCAGACCGAGCGCTGGGGCGAGGTTGAAAGCCCTCTAGTGTCCGTGGTGTTTTGCAAGGCTCGCTGCGCTGCGATAGGTCACGACGTTGACTGCCACGACGCGCGGCGGCACCTCGGGAGCGCCGCACGTCTCTTGGCCTCGGTCTAATCAGCTCTTGAAGCTGTGCCCTCGCGGCCGCACCAACCGACGTCTCAAAGTTAGCTTCGAGTAATATACATAGATCTACCCTCTTCTCTATCGTACATCGACACTGAAGACGAAACTCATGCGCGTCGTGCTGAAGCTGAATTTTGGTATGAATACAACGTAAGGCAGAGTCGCACAACAGGGAAATATCTCTACACTTTTTTCCATCCCCAGCGCGCCAGTGCTGCGCCCCTAAGCCCGCGCCGCGAGCACAGGACCGAACCCCTTCAGGAACACCTGCCGCATGCGTGTCGTGCCCGTGTGCAGAAGCGACCAGGAGCCAGGGCGGCCGTGGGAGTAAGAGCGAGAGAGTAGGCCGGTGCGAGAGCGAGAGAGTGAGCGGACACGAGAGCGTGAACGGGAGTGGGAGCGAAGGAGAGAGCGAGAGCGGGAGCCCTGGGGGGAGGGCGCCAGCGAGTTGTGAGCGAGTAGGTCGGGCCAGGCGCGTGGTGAGAGGAGGGAGTGAGGGAGACCGGGAAGGTGCATTACCTGGCATGGGTGGCACCATGCCGTTGGTCGGGGTTGCAGCTGCATGACCTTGGCCGTCTCTGACCAGATCTGCGTGAGCGCTACCAGAGCCAGCCGGGACGTGCTTGCCGTGTCGTCCCGAGACTTGGCTACTTTGGTGATGTGCTCACGCGGTCGGGGCCGTACTGATGCTTGTCAAGCTTGACGGAGAGGACGTCGATAGAGAAGTTGGCGCTGACGGAAACGATGGAGTGAGGGAGGTCACAGACGGCCTTGGCGCCGAGCTAGTTCCAGATGGCGAGAATCTGAATCTTGAGCTGGGGAGGGGGCGGTCGGGCTTGGACGCGGCAGGAGGTCGGAGCCATGATAGTAGAGAGGCAGCTGGTATTTCCAGCAAGTTACTTGCAACTGGCGGCCCCGCAGCTGTCAGTGCCAAAGCCCGGGGCGCTTGTATGCTCGAAACGGCCTCAGCGGCCTTGGCGCCTGCCCCCAGCGAACCTTCCAGCTTAACATCGTAACCGGCATATCCGATATCGAGACTTGAGGCGCACGAGCGCCGGTTTCCATATTAATACTAGTACTATATATACACTCTGCTGCATAGCGGCAGCATACATGTAGACTTGTAAGGAAACAGCGGCACGATAGGTGCGACAAAGTATGGCATGAACGTCTCCAAACTCTGTTATAGCTACCACAAGTCCGTGCTACTCGTCTTCGCTCAAGATCGGGGATCCACAGATACTATGCTCGCAGTAGCGGCAGCTACTACTCCGTGCAGCTGAAAGCCGTCGCTGTTTGGCATGTCATCAGGACCATTGGGCACTGTGTCGGCAGCAGGAGGGGCAGAGTCGGCACCATGCGCAGAACTACCGGCGTCGCCGCGGCTGACGGAGAGCGAAACGATCACTGTAGGGTTCGGCGTTGTTGCTGCCAGAGCCGCCGAGTGGCGAACTTCTTGCGTGGAGGACAAAGAGCCAGTGGACGGCAACGGCGTAGTTTCTGCGTCGGAAGCTGATGCCTCGCCTGTCTCGGTCGTGGCTACCATTGCCGCTGCGGGGGCGATCGGAGGTGTGGATACGGAGGGCTCGAGCACAATATTTCGTGCGGCCGGTGGCGGAGGGGCGCACTGGGGCTGTTCTGCGTAGTGCGCGTCACAGCTGGAGGTCGGGGGCACGGGGTGGTGATGATGCGCCTCTGTGCATAGGGGGAAGTCCGAACGGTTGAGGACGATGAGTTCCTGAAACGTTTCAACGCTCCGAAATCGTCCCGGGGATGGCTCAGAGGCTTGAGAGTGGCGTATACGGTACGCCGTGGAGAGAGATGCAAGGATGTGCAACGCCACTTCGTTTTCGTCCTGGTCAGGCGTTGCTATCGCAGCTTGGTTCCATATATCGCAGTCAATGAAGGACAGATTAAAACTGCCGAGATAGCGCAGAGTAGACGTTATCGCCTTAGTGGACATCGTCCGGGGTGGCTCGTCAAGATAGGGGAAGGCGACTTGTCGAATGAAGTCTAGGGTCGATTCTGGATCGTGAACAAACCCACGCGGGGGCGGAGGAAGACCCGTAATGCGGCTTATAACTTGGTGGTTCTGCGGCTCAACGTCACCTAGCCAGCGCGAAGGAGCTAGACGGGCCAAATGGGCCATACACTTTACTGAGGAAACGATATCTTGATCTGAGGCCTTTGCCATTTGTTCCAAGGTGGGTGCTGAATATAGGAACTCGTATGGAAAATACCGCGTGGATGGAGTCAGATAGGAGTATGCGAGGACCGTAAACGCAGCTTCGGAGCAGATCTTCCACCGTCGACATTGCGCAGCCTCGCTGAAGACGCTCAGCCCGACGGGACGAGACATCAGGTCCAGCGCCCTGTAAATGATAAGTCCACTACGGTCGCCAAGTTCGTCCATGCACTTCAGCACCTGCTCAGGCTCCTTTGTCGCCTTGGAGCTCACAAAGCCAGGAACTCCAGCCAGGAACTGCTCCAACTCGTGATCTTCGTCCAGAGAGTCCCATGTCCATGACAATGCCCAACTGTCCACATCCGGTGGCTGCTTCATCGCTGCCTGTTCGGCCGTTTTGAGCATTCCGCTCGTTACCAGCTTTTGCAATCTTGACTCCAAGTCACGGATGGCCTCCCAGGTTGGATAGGAAATGATAGAAAGTCTTCTGGAAATGGACTCAAGGACGTTGACAGGCAGTCGGAGGGTGTAAAAAGGGGCCGACCAACATAATGTAGATAGAGGCGTCCGATATGGGCTGTTCGGAAACACCGCTGGCATCATCGTAATCGCCACGTAGACCGACAGGCAAAGTGCGACCCATGAGACGACAACCTTGAATATAGTGAGATTGACGGTGAATAGAAGAACAGATAGGCCAGCATAGAATAGGAACACGGATAGGTGGAGAAGGGCGGGAAGAGCGTCGATTGCCCAGGCGACCCGGAACCTCTCCACACCCTTGAAGTAGAATGTGCGTATGCGGGCGCGTTTGTGTGGCTGATAACGTGTCTGGGTCACGCGCAAGTAGTGTCGGGCCCATTGTTGTAGCATCGTGGCCAGGAGCGCACACGTCAAGCTGATGACGAGACTGAGGAACCAGAGAGCGTTGACCCAGACAGTGGTCGTGGATGGGGTGAAGGTCGCAGGATCGGAGATGGTCGAGGGGATAGAGACCTGAGAGCCACTGTCTGAAGCAGACTGCTGGTAGATGCGGGAGAGGTAGAAGGCTGATGCATCCTGTGAGTTCAGTTGAAGGCCTTGAAATGTAATCCCGAGAAACGTAGCCACGGTGGCGGAGAATAGACCCGTCTGTGACAGTAGATGAGTGCGCTGCGAACACCAGGAAGAGAGGGAGTCGCACGAATACGAGTATGCCCTCTGCGTCGCCCTTCCAATTATCCACCATCTTCTTGTCCTCTTCCTCGGCGCGCTCCAGATACATTGAGAACAGCGGACCCGATGGATCGCTAAAGACCTTCTCGGGCTGCGTAGGCTGGACTGGCTGAGGCTGGCCAGGTGGGTGTGCTAGAACAGCCGATATCGATAAGAGGCCAAGGCGAAAATACGTGGGCGGAACGTACCCTGCGATCTGTCCGTCGGGGGTGCACTCAGACTGTGCGTTGCGTCAGGCCCTGATTCGAGGTCTTGCGGCATGATAGCGAATGGAGAGAAGGGGAGAGGCTGGAAGTATTGGTGACTCTGCGGAGGACCGCGACAGGTATGTCTACTACATACCTATATGAAGCTACACGTGCACAGCCCCGGGCCCATGAGAGTTATGCACGGGGCGCCGCTGCGAGAATGGGACGAGGCGGTGATTTGTGACATACAGGAGCGGTTCATGTTCTGCCTGAGTCGTGGTACACAGCCAAGCCGTGGTGCATACGTGTGCGCGTGAACATCGATATTGAGTAAGTATTCAAGAATATCGAACGTTGGACGCGGGTCGGACGTTTCGAGATAGTGAACATGCACTAGGAGACCACGTAGTATGCGAGCCCTATTCTATTCTATTATATCCCCGCCGCCCCGCCTAAGTAGATACAAACGCAAAAGCGTAGACGCCACATTCGCCACCGGTGCGTTTTGGTTGTGGTCACGGCCTGGCACTGGAGGAGGCCGCAGCGGGATGCCCGTCTGCCGCATCGAAAAAGACGCGCCACTGCCCATCCCACGCCTGCGCCCCGTCATCCAAGTTGTCAACAAACGGCACCTCCTCCTCCCGCAGCGGCCGCTCCGGTAGCGCCCACCACGCTGCACAACACATCATACATCAGCACGCACGCACGCACGCACCGCGCAAAGCACAGACGACACTCACGCGCGTACTTTTCGTTCTGAAAGTGATTGTAGAGCATCTCGTGCAGATACGGCCGGTTCCAGTGGTCCCAGTGGCCATAGTCAATCGAAGGGCCCTCGAGCGGCGGGACAATGATCTTCGCGTCTGGCTCGGGCTCGAACCGCTCGACAACGCGCCCGCCCGGCGCACGCCGCATCACATACCTACGCACACCGTCAGTACCACACGCAGAATGGACACATGACACGCACCGCGCGCCAATGAACACGTTCGGGTCCGTGAACGCGCTGAGATAGTCCACGGCATACTTCCTGTCGAACCACACAAAGTGCGCAGACTCGCCGCCGCGCAGGTGCACCTCCCGCTCGTGCCCCGCGTCACTGAACGTCGCGCGCGGCGCCCACCCGCGCGCATGCTCGTCCATGAGATCGCTGAAGAGCAGCCGCGCTGCGGGGTCCGTCTGTGCGCCCAGCGCCGCAAACTCCCACTGCCCGTCGTTGAACAGGCTGTACGTCCCGCCAGCGCCGCCGCCCGCGGTCAGGTGGAAGCGGGTCGGGACCATGGCATCGAACTGGAGGAAGGTGAGGTTTGTTTGCAGCAGCGCAAAGTGCGAGTACTCGGCCTCCTCTGCGCAGCGCGTGAGTGTGAGCGTGAGCGTATGCGGGAGCTGGAGCTGGAGCTGGTGCGCGCACCGGCGTCAGTCTCGATCCACGGGAGGGTGAGGAACGTGTGCTGCGTGCGGAAGTTCGGGAAGGTGAGGAACTGCCGGGTGACCTCGGGCGAGTGGCGGAAGAAGGAGAGGTGGCCCTTCATGTAGAGTAGGACATCGTCGGCGTCTGGGGACGGATAATACGCGATGAGCATGTCGAAATTGTACGCGATGTCCCACGGGACTGCCACCGCCGTCAGCTCGCGTCATCGGTGGGACAGTACAAGGTACGCACAGGCACGCTCAAAGCTGCAGGCACATGTAAGTAAGTAAGCGCGCATGCGTGCGTGCTGGTGAGGTGCACACCTGCCGAATACCAGGTCCATGTCGCACCAGCCCCAGATCTTCGTGTCGGGATCGATCCACTTGGCAAACACATCCGCGCGTCCGTGCGGAAGGGGCGGAAGTACGAGTTGACGCGGTCGCCACCCATGCGCTCGTGCAGCTTCTACGGTACATGCTTGCCATCGTCAGCGTTGTGTAGAGACTCGGTCACCAGTCTATGCAGCTTCTGCACGACGCGGGCGCGGCCGCCGTCGGTGCACGCCCAGTGGCAGCACAGAAAGTCGGCGTGGAGATCCTATGTAGTACTCATTCACGGACAGACAGCTCGTGCACGCTGGCGTACTCGGCGGCCATGAGCGCAGCGCACGCAGCCTTGCTCGCGCGGTCGGAGCCATACTCGTCAAGCTTGACAAAGAGGACGTCGATGGAGGGCTGGTGACGACGGATGCAAGAAAGCGAGGGAGGTGGACGGCCTTGGCGTAGAGTTGGCTTTAGATGGCAATGATATGGACCTGAGAAGGCCGGTCGGGGTAGAGCTTGCTGCTTGGACGTAGCGGGGAGACAATGGTCGGAGCCGTATGAGAGAGGGAGCTGATGTCCTCTGCCAGTCACCACTGAGAACAGCAGAGAACCGCCTCGGGAGGCGCTCGCGGCGACTTGATCGAATCGAACAAAGAGTCAATGACCGTTCTGCAGACAGCAGCTCGTGGTCTCCTGCGGATAACCTGAGGAATCCGCTTCTCCTCGGCCTCTGGGACAACTGTCAGGCATCATGCCGAAGGCTGCAGCGCCCGTGCATGTGCTCCTGAAAAGGCCTCATCACCCCGAGCGCCTGTCCCCGGCGGACCTGCGCACCAAGTCACCACCGCAGCCGGCGTATCCGTCAAAACTCGAGGTGCGTGCACACATATTTCCACATCCTATATATACACTTTACTGCGTAGCTGCAGCCTACATGTGTACTTGTAAGGGAACACTGCGTAGCAGGTGCGACAGAGTATGACATGAGCGTCCCTGAACTGGATAGCTATTGCTCGTCTTTGTAGAGTCTCGAGAAACTGGACCAGCGCATCGTCTTCAATCAAGGCCAGGGATCTACAGATACCATGTCAATGCTCGCAGCAGAAACAGCTACTCCATGCGGCTGAAAGCTGTCATCCTTTGGGCTGCCATCAGGACCATTGAGCGCTGTGTCTGTCACAACAGGAGGAGCATCGGTACTTTGCGAAGAGCTGCCGGCGTCGACGTGGCTGATAGAGAGCGAGATCACCGCCGTAGAGCTCGGTGCCATTGTTACCGGAGCCGCCGAGTGGTGAACTTCAAGTTGCGCGGAGGATGAAAGACCAGCGAACGGCAACGGCATAATTGCTGCGTCGGAAGCCGATGCCTCGCCTGTCTCGGTCGTGGCTACCGCTGCCAGAACCGCGGGGGCGTTCGGAGGTATGGTTACGGAGGACTCGAGCACAAGAGCCTGTGGCGGAGGCGCGGACTGAGGTTGTCCTGCATATTGTGCATCACGACTGGGGGTTGGAGGTGGGGGCAGATGGACAGTAAGGCGATGGTCCGCCTCTGTGCATAGGGGGAAGTCCGAACGGTCGAAGGTGATGAGCTCCTTGTATGTTACAACGCTCCAAAACCGTCCTGGGGATGGCATAGGGGGCTGAGGGTGGCGTTCACGGTATGCCGGGGAAAGAGATGCGAGGATGTGCAATGCTACTTCGTTTTCATCCTGGTCCGACGTTTTTACTGCAGCTCGGTTCCATATCTCACAATCAATGAGGTGATGATCGAAGTGGGCGAAATAGCGCAAAGAGGCCGTTATCGCCTTTGTGGACATCGTCAGGGGTGGCCTATCAAGATAGGGGAGGACGACGTGGCGGATGAAGTCCAGGGTGAGTTCACCGAGAGACCCATCTGTGACCGCAGGAAGGCCCGTGATGCGGCTTATAGCTTGACGTTGCTCAACGTGACCCGACCTGAATGAAGGCGCTTGACGGGCCGCCAAACGGGCCAAATGGGCCATACAATTTGCGGAGGAGACAATATCCTGATCTGAGACCTCGACCATTTGTTCCAAGGTGGATGCTGATAACAAGAACCCGGCTAGCTGCTCATCTGCGGTCCAATGGTATGTGAATATGAGGAGGGTAAACGCAGCTTCGGAGCAGATCTTGAATCGTCGAAGTTGCACAGCATCACTGGAGACGCTCGGCCCCACGGGACGACACATCAGGTCCAGCGCCCTGCCAATGATACGGCCATTGCGGTCGCCGGGTTCGTCCATGCCCGTCAGCACCCGTTCAGGCGCCTCTAATTTGGAGCCTAGAAGGCCAGGGACTCCAGCCAGGAACTGCTCTAACTCGTGATCTTCATCCAGAGAGTCGCATGTCCATGCCAATGCCCAACTGTCCACATCCGGTGGCTGCCCGATCGCTATCTCTTCGGCAGTTCTGAGCATTCTGCTAGTGTCCAGCACTTGCAACCTTTCCCCAAAGTCGTCGAGGGCATTCCAGACCGAGAAAAAAATGCTGAATATGTCGGAAAGGGTGTCGAAAATGCGGCTGAGAATGCTGACAGGCAGCCGGAGGATGTATACAAAGGCCATCCGACACAGCGTAGACAGAGGCGTGCGATATGGGCTGTTCGGGAATACGACCGGCATCATCGTGATCACCACGTAGAGGGACAGGCAAAGCGCGACCCATGAGACGACGACCTTGAATATAGTGACATTGACGGTGAACAGAAGGATAGAGAGGCCCGCGTAGAATAGGAAGACGGATAGGTGGAGAAGGGCAGGAAGAGCGTCGATCGCCCAGGACACCCGGAACTTCTCGACACCCTTGAAGTAGAATGTACGTATGCGGGCGCGCTTGTACGGCTGGTAGCGTGTCCGGGTCACGTCCAGATAGTGTCGGGCCCACTGTTGCAGCATCGTGGCCAAGAGCGCGCACGTCAAGCTGATGACGAGACTGAGGAACCACAGTGCGTTGACCCAGACGGTGGATGTGGATGGAGTGAAGGTCGCAGGGTCGGAGATGGTCGGTGGAACGAAGACCTGTGACCCATTCTCGGCAGCGGACTGTTGATAGATGCGGGAGAGGTAGAAGGCGGACGCGTCCTGAGAATTCAGTTGAAGGCCTTGAAATGTAATCCCGAGAAACGTAGCCACGGTGGCAGAGAACAGACCCGTCTGCGACAAGACATGAGTGCTCTAGGAACACCAGGGGGGGGAGGAAAGTCGCACAAATACGAGTATACCGTCGGCGTCACCCTTCCAGTTCTCCACCATCTTCTTGTCCTCTTCCTCGGCGCGCTCCAGATACATTGAGAACAGCGGGCCCGATGGGTCGCTATAGATCTTCTCAGGTTGCGCAGACTGGGCGGGAGGCTGGCCAGGTGAGTGTGCTAGAATGGTCGATGTCGATGGGTGGCCAGGGCGAGAATATGTGGGTGGAACGTACCCTGCGACCTGCCCGTGGGGCGTGTATTCGGACCGCGCGTTGCGTCAAGGCCCGATTCGATGTCTTGCGACATGGTAGCGGATGCAAGGATGAGGAACGATTGGGGTAGTAAGTAGTCCGCAGGGAGGCAGGGGAGAGGAGGGGGGGGGGGGGGTATAACGAGACCCAGCTTATATGAAGCTACAAGTGTAGAGCCCCGGGCCCATGAGGGATATGCACGGCTCAAGCCAGCAGACGAACATGTGGGTGCAGCTGCGAGAATGGGACGAGGCGGTCGTTTGTGACATAGACGGGTGGTTCATTCTGCCTGGGTCGTGGTGCACGGCCAGGCCGTGATGCATACGCGTGCGCGTGAACATGGGTATTGAGTAAATATTGAATATCGAACGTCGAACGTTGGACGCAGGTCGGACGTGTCGAAATAACGACTCGCATGCACTGGGAACCACGTAGTATGCGAGCCCTATTCTATTCTATGTTATCCTCGCCGCCCCGCCTAAGTAGATACAAACGCAAAAGCGTACACGCCACATGCGCCACCGGTGCGTTTTGGGCGCGGTCACTGCGGTGTGACACTGGAGGAGGCCGCAGCAGGATGCGCGTCCGCCGCATCGAAAAAGACGCGCCACTGCCTGTCCCACGCCTGCGCCCCGTCGTCCTTGTCAACAAACAGCACCTCCTCCTCCCGCAGCGGCCTCTCCGGCAATGCCCACCACGCTACACACCACATCAGCACCCGCGCACACACCGCGCGACAAAGACAAGGCACTCACGGGCGTACTTTTCGTTCTGGAAATGATTGTAGAGCATCTCGTGCAGGTACGGCCGATTCCAGTGGTCCCAGTGGCCATAGTCGATCGAGGGGCCCTCCAGCGGCGGGACGATGATCTTTGCGTCCGGCTCCGGTTCGAACCGCTCGACAACGCGCCCGCCCGGCGCGCGCCGCATCACGTACCTGCACATCCCGTCAGCACCACGCGCAGAGCGGGTGTACCGGACGGGGCGACTCACCGCGCGCCGATGTACACGTCCGGGTCGTCCGTGAACGCACTGAGGTAGTCCACCGCGAACTTCCTATCGAACCACACAAAGTGCGCAAACTCGCCGCCGCGCAGGTGCACCTCCCGCTCGTGTCCCGCGTCGCTGAACGTCGCACGCGGCACCCACCCGCGCGCATGCTCGTCCATGAGATCGCTGAAGAGCAGCCGCGCCGCGGGGTCCGTCTGTGCGCCCAGCGCCGCAAACTCCCACTGCCCGTCGTTGAACAGGCCGTATGTCCCGCCTGCGCCGCCGCCTGCGGTCAGGTGGAAGCGCGTCGGGACCATGGCGTCGAACTGGAGGAAGGTGAGGTTTGTTTGCAGCAGCGCAAAGTGCGAGTACTCGGCCTCCTCTGCGCAGCGCGTAAGTGTGAGCGTGAGCGTGTGCGGGAGCTGGAGCTGGAGCTGATGCGCGCACCGGCGTCAGTCTCGATCCACGGGAGGGTGAGGAACGCGTGCTGCGTGCGGAAGTTCGGGAACGTGAGGAACTGCCGGGTCACCTCGGGCGAGTGGCGGAAGAAGGAGAGGTGGCCTTTCATATAGAGTAGGACGTCGTCGGCGCCGGGGGACGGCCAGTACCCGATGAGCATGTCGAAATCGTACGCGATGTCCCACGGGACTGCCACCGCCGTCAGCTCGCGTCATCGGTGGGACAGTACAAGGTACGCACAGGCACGCTCAAAGCTGCAGGCGCACGTATGTAAGTAAGCGTGTATGCGTGCGTGCTGATGAGGTGCGCACCTGCCGAATACAAGGTCCATGTCGCACCAGCCCCAGATCTTCGTGTCGGGATTGATCCACTTGGCAAACACGTCTGCGCGAAAGGGGCGGAAGTACGAGTTGACGCGGTCGCCGCCCATGCGCTCGTGCAGCTTCTGCACGACGCGGGCACGGTCGCCGTCAGTGCACGCCCAGTGGTAGCACAGAAAGTCGGCGTGAAGGTCCCAGTACTCGTTCACAGACAGACACAGCTCGCGCACGTTGGCGTACTCGGCGGCCATGGGCGCGGCGCACGCGGCCTTGCTCGCGCGGTCGGCACCATACTTGTCAAACTTGATGAAGAGCACGTCGATGGAGGGGTTGGCACCGACGGAAGCGAGGAAGTGCGGGAGGTAGATGGCCTTGGCGTTGAGCTGGCTCCAGATGGCGATAATCTGGATCTTTGGGGGCCGCTCGGGGTAGGGCTTGGCTGCAGTAGGAGGACAGGGGTCGCCTGTGGTGGGGAGCCGGCCGTGGGTGGTGAGGTTGAGGAGGAGGGGCCCGTCCTGGGGCTCCTGGGAGAGATAGTAGATTGTGCCGAGGACGGTTAGGAGGCAGGCGAAGAAGAAGGGGCGGATCTGCTTTGACAGCGCCATCGACGAGGGGACAGACGCGACGGGCCAGGCGGGGCAGGCTGCTCAGTGTGCGGAGCGCGGCGCGTGTTCAGCCGGGAGCAGTGGAAGGAGGACGGGACGGCGAGGGCGCATGCGGCGCGGACGTTAAGAGGAGACGGAAGCTGTGGCATGGTAGCGCTCAGCGCCACCAGCACGCACGCCTAGACACACAACTGGCGCAACAGTATCGCAGGAGCGACAAGTCACCCCCGGGCTCGCGCATAGGAAACACGACTGCATCTTCGTAGACTTGCTCCAAGTAGAGTTCACCGTAAGGAGGGAGAGGAGTTGGGCGTCGGTGCGGGCCCGCCCCGGTGCTGGGAGCTGGGCATCGGCGCAGAGAGGGATGGGCAGGCTCGTTGTCGCGCACGTCTGCGAAGGCAGCGTAGCCACTGTGCCAGCGACAGAAGCACACGCGAACCGCGCGCGAATCCCCGGGGATATTTCGCCCGAGGTCGGTCGCGCAGGGTCGCGCAGGTCGCGCCGACGGCGAGCGGAGCGTGTCGCCGGAGCGCTCACGGGGACAGTCACCGATCACTCGTCGCTCGTCGTCGCGGGCGTTATGCACAGAGCACGCTTTACATTACTTTACATTAGAACGTGGTCAGAGAGGAGACCAGCGAGCATTAAGCCGTCGACGCTGCTCGCCGCAGCGAACGCGAACGACGGTGCCGAGAGACGCGCGCCGCCGGCCCGCCGCGTACAGCTTGCGTCCAACTGCAGACGCTCTTGTCCTCCTCTTCACCGTCACCGTCACCGCCGTCGTCGCCGTCGTCGACCTCCTCACCCCACCCCCGTCCGCCGACCGCACACCAGCGGAGACCCGCACAGACACCATGGCCATCCGCGCCGCCATCACCGTCTGCGTGACCTCCACGCTCCTCGGTGCGCGCGCCCCACCCGCTCTCCCGACGCCATCCCCCCCTAACACTAACTTTAACACACAGGCCTGCTCTTCACGCACTGGACCGCCGACTCGCTCACCCTCTGGCGCACCCCCGTCACCGACGCCCACCTCTGGGTCGCCGCACGCTACTACCACGTCCTCACCAAGGGCGCCCCCGCCGTCGGCTACGTCGTCGCCGCCGCCGCCGCCCTCGGCGCCGCCACCATCCTCTGGAGCCTGCGCGACGGCGAGGCGGGCAACCTCATGTTCGACGGCGGCAGCATCTGTGCGTCCCGCGCGCCGCCCCCCGTCCCCTCCGCGCGCTGCCCCTGACACACGCCCGCAGTCCTCTACGGCACCGCCGCCGCCGTCTACGTGCAGACCGTGCTCCCCAGTGCGTCCTGCGCCCCCGTTTCTCCCCACGTTGGCTCACGTGCACACATGCATGCAGGCATCTTCACGCACTTTGGCACGCTCCCGCCGCACGCGGCCGACGCCAAGTTCCCGCCAGACCTGCGCGCGCCGACGCTCACGCTCGCGTCGAGCCACCTCGTCTGCTCCGTCGCGCTCACGGGCGTGCTCGCGCTGCAGACGGGCCGCTGGTGGGCTGAGCGCGCCGAGGACGACGACGCACGGGCCGAGCCTGCGCCCGCGGCGGCAGCGGGGACGACAACGGCGGACGACTCCGAGTCGTGATGCGTGGCGATGATGATGATGTCCTATGTAGATACGCAGTGTTTGCTTGGTTGTTCGGTTGCTCGCATGTCCGCCTCCTGTTTTGTTTGCTTTCCGTAGTTGATCGCACGTGGAACCTGGACCCCGCCATTATACAGAGGCTTCAACGCCCCGCGGACGGGGGAAATACCAGATTGTCTATAATATGAGTAGCGGGTCTAGGTAGCAGCACGAATCCCCAATCACTCCTGCACGATGTCCTCCTTGCGCGGCGTCTTGCCCGCACGGAGCTCGCCCAGCAGGCTGCGCGCGCCCGCCGCGTCCTCCCCGCGCTCGCGCTCCTCCACGACGATCCCGAGCCCCTCGGCGCGCGCGAGCCCGAGCACGTGCTCGAGCTCGACGAACCCGTCCTTGTCCGCGTCGAGCGCGTCCACGACGTGCGCCACCACGTCCTCCTCCGGCCGGTGCCGGATCATCGACAGCGCGCGCGCGAGGTCCCGCACGGGGATGCGCCCCGCCGCGTCGCACGCGATCAGCTGCAGCGACGAGCCGACGCGCGCGTCGTAGGCTGCCAGCTGCGTGTCGAGCTTCGTCAGCATGCCCCGGATGCGCTTCACCAGCGCCGCGGCCTTGGGGTCCTGTGCGCGGGGGGCGGGCATGGTCAGCACCGTGCGCAACTGCACGCCATGACGCGGGACGGGTGCGCACCTCGGCCTCCTCGCTCGCCGTCTGCTGGTTCTCCTCCATCAGCGCGTGCAGCTCGTCGCGCTCCTTGAGCACGGCCGACTTGGCGGACAGCACCGAGAGCACCTCGACGAGCTCGTTCAGCTGCTCCGCCGTCATGCGCGCGTCCTCCTCGAGCGGCTCCGGGTGCAGCTGCCGCGCGCGCGTCGTCGTCGTCAGCCAGCCGCCGCGTAGTTCGTACGTGGGGGGGCGCACCTCAGAGTCCGGCAGGAGCGACTCGGCCATGCGCGCCTCGTCCTCGCGCTTCGAGCGCTCCTCGGCCGCGCGCCGTGCGCGCCGCGCGTCCTCCTCCTTCTGTTCCTGCTCCTCCTCGTCCTCGATCAGCTCTTCCTGCTGCTGCAGCACCTCGAGGCGCTGCTTGTACGACGCCTTGTCCGAGTCGACCTCGAGCTCTGCCTCGCTCAGCTGCGCAGCACCCAGTCAGCACGGACAGAACATCTCGGGCAGCGGCGCGGCGGGGCGCACCAGGTTGTCCGGGAGCCCGCTGAGCACGTGCTCGAGGCTGCGCACGACCGCCGTGCGCCCGCCCGCGTCCGCGCCGGGCTTGCGGTCGTACTCAAACGCGCGCCCGAGCACGAGCAGCACGCCCGAGACGCGCTCGCGGAGGTGCAGCTGGATCCACGTGCCGAGCTCCTCGCGCAGGCGCGCGGGGCTCACGCCGTACGCGCGGATGCCGCGGCTCTGGCACGCGGCCTGCAGCTCCGCGGTGCTCAGCTCGTCGACGCCCTCGGCGAAGATGAGCCCGTCGTCGCGCCGGAGCTGCGCGAGGCGCGAGCGCAGCGCGCCGCGCAGGAAGTTGTCCGTCCCGAACGCGTTCAGGTCCATGTAGCGGCACATCGACGCGAGCTGCGGCCGCGAGAGGTTGTCCAGCGTCAGATCGTCGTCGAACAGCTTGGCGACGTTGATCACGTCCTCCTGCGACGGCGTCTCGCCCGTCGAGCGCACCTGCCGGGGATGACGGGGTCAGCCGGGCGGGGTTCGGGCGGACGGCGCGGCGGCGCGGCGCACCTTGCGGAAGAACTCTTTAAAGGCGTCGCTGCCCAGGATGTGCGCGTTGGCCTTCAGGCCCGACTCGCGCAGCGTCTCCTGGAGGAACTTGGCCATCTCGAGGCGGATGCGGAGCAGCTTGCGCGACTTTTCGTCCTGCGGGATGTGTCAGCGGGCAGCAGCCGGTGGCGGGGCGACGACGCACCGCGGCGTACTTGTCCTCGAACGTGCTCGGGAGCATGTTCGGGAAGAGCTTGAGCGCGACGGGGAGCAGGAACTCCATGAACGGTACGATGATGAACACCGCGAACGGGATGAGGCGCAGCAGGTCCTGCGTCGTCCGGCGCAGCTGCAGCGCCAGTGTCAGCGGCGGCCCCATACAACCCACAGAACACGCACCTGCCTGCGCTCGCGGCGCGTGAGCGTCTCGCCCTGCAGATCTTGCGCTGCAGCGCGCAGAGATGCGGACCTCCTTCGCGAGCAGCTTCGAGCCGTGCCAGTAGTGCTGTGCCTCGTGCTTGACCTTTTTCCATGCGCGCGCGAGCACGGGCTCTGTCGGCGTAGCGTCTTTTGGTGCGGGCGGACCTGGCGGCGGCGAGGCGGGTGCTGGCTCGGCCTTGGTGGTCGACTGGAAGCGGGGCAGCGGGAGGAGCGGCGAGGGGCGCAGGCGCGGGTGTACGTGCGCGAGGAGGCTAGAGTGCCGCGCGTGGAGGTGGGTGAGAACGCGCGGACGGAGCGCGGTGCTGTTGCGAACGGCGGCGGCGAGGGCGAGCGACGACGAGCGGGGCAGGCATAGAGACATAAGAGAGAGACGAGCAACGCGACAACTCGGCTCACAGCGACGCGGTCAATTATCCCGGCCGCGTCTCTCCGCGGCTCCGCTTGCCGAGCGCCGTTCGCCTGCATCTCCGTGACATCGATGGCGACGGCGACGGCGGCGGCGATACTCGACCCACCAGCCGCGAGTACAAGCGCGCCAGCGGCACCACTACAAGACGACCAAGCACCGCAGCGCCGACGTCGACGCCGACTGGACGCCCTTCCGCGCCGCCGAGAAAAAGTACAAGGCGCGCTTTCCCCCGCCCGACCTCGGCGATGTGCTCGACCTCGCCCTCCTCGACGACGCGCGATCGGAAGAGGTCGACGCCGGGGGATGGCGTGGACGTGCAGACGCCGCCGAGGTCGTCGAGGTGCCTCTCGCCGATGCAGACGCAGCGCCGCCGCGCGCGCGCAAGCGCAGGGCGTACGCCGTCCCCCGCGTCCCCGGCCTCGTCGTCCTCCCGTCGTTCCTCTCCGACACCACCCAGCGCGAACTCGTCCGCTGGGCGCTGCACGACCACGCCCGCGCACCAACGACACGAACCTCGACACGCACTACGCCGTGCCCCCCGCCGGCCTCTGGCGCACCTTCCTCGCCGCGCCACACACGCCCATCCCGCCGCGCGTGCCCCCGCCCGGCGCCGTCGCGGACCCCCCGGGCCCACGCCGGCTGATCGCGAACGCGCCCGCGTCCCTGTCCCTCGCGGCGGCGCCCAAGCCGCCGCCCGCGCCCGCGCCGCAGCTGGCGCCCGCGACCGCCGCGCAGCTCGTCCCGCGCCTGCGCTGGGCGAACATCGGCTGGGCGTACCACTGGGGCGCGAAGCAGTATGACTTTGCGCGCGGCGCGCAGCCCGTCGGCAAGCCTGCCGCCGCGGTGTGCGCCGATGCGGTGCGCAGCGTTGATTGGGCGCGCGTGTTTGCTGCTGCGCCGCCGCTTGAGGGATGGGGCGAGAGCGGGCCCGACTGGGCGGCGTGGGCCGAGACGTACGGTCAGTGTGGCGTGCGGCGGCGGCAGGCGGCAGGCCGGCGCTGACGTCGCGCGCAGAGCCCGACGCGGGCATCGTTAACTTTTACCAGACCAAGGACACGCTCATGGGCCACGTCGACCGCTCCGAGCTCTGCGCGACCGCGCCGCTCGTCTCCGTCTCGTACGTGCGCCCGCACCGCTCCCCCGCTGTGCACCACTGACCCGCGCGCGCAGGCTCGGCAACGCCGCGGTGTTCCTCATCGGCGGGCTCACGCGCGACGTCGCGCCGCTCGCGCTGCTGTTGCGCTCCGGCGACGTGGTCGTGATGGCCGGCCCCGCGTGCCGCCGCGCGTACCACGGCGTGCCGCGCATCCTCGAGGCTCGCTCCCGGCGCACCTCGCGGATGCCGGCGACGAAGAGTGGGCGCCGTACGCGCGCTACATGCGCACGACGCGCATCAATGTCAATGTGCGGCAGGTGTTTCCGAGGGGGTTCGATCCTGCGCTTGCGGCGCAGGCTTAGGGGCACCGGGGATGGAAAGAAGTGTAGCAATATTTGCCTGTTGTGCGACTCTCCCTGTAATACTTGTGTTGTATGCACGCCAAGATTCAGCTTCAGCACGACGCGGATGAATTTCGTCTTGATATCGTTGTGCAGTAGGTGTTGTGAGAAAGTTCAAAGCTGGAATAGAGGAGGGTAGATCTATGCATATTACTCGAATCTAATTTTGAGCGCGAGCCCGCGCACAAGCACCGCTGCAGAACCTGACTAGACCGAGGCCAAGAGGCATGCGGCGCTCCCGAGGTGACGCCGCACATCGTGGTAGTCAACGTCGTGAGCTATCGCAGTGTGATGAGCCTCGGAAAATACAACAGATACTAGAGGAGGGCTCACTGTCTTCGACCTCGCCCCAGCGCTCAATCTGGCTGGCCACCTCGACCTGCGACGCCAGCGCAGCCTCCTCCGCGGTAAGGCGCCCGTGCACCAGCGCCAGCGCAATGACAAACGACTTGGTCGTGTACGTCGCGCGTTCCATCGCTGCAGCCCCCGTCAGCCACGAACATTTTACGCCCAGCGAGCGCGCGCACCGGCCATCTGCCACGGGTCAAGCCCCTGCAGCACCTTGTCGAGCGCCGCCTTGGTCGCCGCCGGCTGCGAGCTGAAGAGCACCGACTCGGACGTGAGCAGCTCGACGCCGAACGCGTCGCGCGCCCACGCGAGCAGCGGCTTCCAGTGCTCGTCCTGCAGGCGCACGAGCGGGTCCGGGTAGTCCTGGTGGAAGCTGCGTGCCGCGTCAGCGCGCGCGCGCGCACGGAAGAACAGAACGAGCGCACCAGATGGTGTCCGTGTCCAGGTAGTCGAGCAGCGCGGCGCGCACCTCCGCGCGCGCGGCCTCGTCGCCCATCGTGTCGATCGCGCGCGCCGCCAGCGACGTCTGCATCCTCGCGCGCGTCAGTCCCGACACACACCACACCGTGCCTGCAAGTGGCGACGCACCATCGGCAGCGCATGCGCCTTGAGCACCGTGCGCTGGTTCTCCCACTCCGTCACGACGAGCGCCGCCGCGAGCCGCTTCGCGCGCGGCAGGAGCAGCGTCCGCCCGGCGGGCGTCTTGAGCGCCCGCGCGTCGAGCACCACGGCGAGCGCGTCGCCGCGCTGCTCGAGCGACACGGTCTTCCAGAAGCGCTTGAGTGTCGCCTCTGCGCCTGCGCGGGGGTCAGCGGGCTGCGGCGGGGGGTGGGTGGGCGCGGCGGCACGCACGGTTCGTCGCGGTCACGGGGGCGCTGCCGTCTGGTGCGGGCGCTGGGGCGGCGGCGGTAGCGGTGCTCGCGAGGCGGCGTAGTGGTGGTGCGCGGGCGCGCGGGCGGAACGCGGATAGCGAGCGGGACGGCGGACACAGCGAGCGGGCGACTCGGAACATGACAGCGGACTTGTCGACGCTCGGACCGATATCCCGGGCGTGAAAACGGCCTCGGGAACGGCCGGACCGGTTGTCCCGCGCACTCAGCTCTGCCTCGCTTTCTTTCGCTTTCTCTGGTTACGAGAAAGTACGTCTCTAAAGGCATCTCGGCTTTTTAAATACTGACCAGGCTTTGGATATCAGTTCCCCCAACTGGAGAAACTGGAGGAAGGACACGTGTCAATATTGAGGAACGTCGAGAGATGGTTTACGCAAGGCGTCGACCTGTCCATGTTCTTAGGTTTACTTCCTGTTCAGCCTCACACAGGGCCGGAGGAGTTGAATGAGATGGGTCGTATCATCCCTCGTCTGAATCCTGAGGCTGCACAACGTGATCGGCAAGCCGCGCGCACAGCTCGGTGCTCGCGCAGGCAGCGGGAAAGCCGGCAGCGTCAGGGTGAGGAAGGGTATTCCACGGACGCGACCCTCCCACCATCCGACGGGGCCGATTACCTCGCAGCACTCGATCAACTGTCTCAAAAGCGTGACAGTATCCTCTCGGACGTGAAGGAAAAGGAATACAAAAATCCAAGCCTGGGCATCAGCTCAAGGTTTGCGGGATGGCGAGAGCGTTTTGGTGATAGCTATACGGGCGCTTGGGGTGGGTTAGGCCTCGTCGGCGCTTGGGAATTCTGGGCGCGCCTGGAGATTTCGGGCTGGAACCCGTTTGAGGTGATTCTTACGATTCTATTGATCCGGACTACTCCTGAATCACTATCTGGCAGGACCCACGGACCTTGGGCAGCTACCATGGGTACAGCGACTTGTATAAATGCTCCAGGCCAGCGCAGGCCGATGAAGATGGGCAGGAACGGGAGCTGGGGCCGGATGGAGATCTGGTTTCGGCGATCATATCAACTGTGGTCATCCCCCGTTTGTGCAAGCTCATCGAAGCGGGCGCCCTCGACCCATTTTCGAGCAACGATGTTCGACGGGTCGTTGATCTGGCAGAAGAGATTGAACTGCCTGTTGAAAAGACCGATCACGAGTTCCAGGTAAGGACACTCTCATTACGAATCAATTATAGTATTGACCAGTGCTATCGAAGATGCTATTCAAGAGTATTCTTGGCGTGTTTTAAGATGCCGTTAGCGATATGAAAGCCTCTCAAGACCCGTATCTCGCGCTAACGCATCCACCTTTTCGTCCCGATGATTAACATCGTCCGGCTCAGAAGATATCAAGGTTCTCTCTTCGGCGTGGACGACGTTGTGAAAAGCCTTCTTCTGGATTGCATTCTTCCTGTCGCGAACAGTGGATGGGAAGTTGGGGGGGAAGAGTCTATCCACAGAGTGCGCCCCTCCAGCCTGACACGATTCTGCATACCTGACGAAATTTCTTGACCTGCCTAGGTTGCCCAGCTTTTACCAAAGAAGCTGGTTACTGCGCAGATTAAAGCCCAATTGGGCATCTCGGGACCTTGAATGGTATCCTGAGCCTTCCTACCTTGCTCCGCTATTTTTGGTCCGAGAACCCTCTTACCATAGAAGTCACGGTGCTGCAGGATTCCCAGAATTCCGCTGTATCACACTGTGACTTCCGAGAGTTCTCGAAGAGCGGTACTTGAAGCTCTACTGACCCGCTTGCCTTCCACCACTGGATACTTCAGGCGAAGCGAGGCTCGTTCCGTTGTCAGACAGCACAATCACGTCTATATACTGTACTAGCAAAAGCCCGTGCCCTGCACGAGATAGAAGCATTTTCTATTGTTAATGTTATTTTCGCAACTGGATAGGAGGACACTGATTCCATGCTGAGCATGCTGGACTGTTGCCGTGTATTGCGCATGATGCTCGGCATTGTGTGCAATGGTGGGCTGCTACATGCGCGCACGTCGCAGGCAGCTCTACATCAATTCTACATTGATGATTGCATGCCATCTCACCGGCACCACGCTCGCAGCGGCCGTCACCAAGCTTCAATCTGACCAGTTGCATAAGCTGCGGCCCGTTAGTCATTGATCATGCACATGTGTGATGAGACATGTACTCGTGCTGACGGAAAGTGTGGGAAAGGTGATATATTCCCACGAGTAGATCTACATCATTCCCTTCATCGTTCATGAGCCACGCACGTTGAGGACACCATATCATTGGTACATATGTGTCTATATGCAAGGTATGCATGAATGAAATTTCCAGTCGTGGGATGCATGCAATCAGTAGATATCATGAAGATATGTAGGGGGTAGACTCTTACACACTTTCACCTGCAGTACATTGTAACCGGTTTCAGAAATTGCAGTTTTATTTGTGAGGGATGTCTAGACTATAAGGAATACTGTTGCGAAGTTTCATGCAGTAAAGTTGCCTTGTTACCGAGTTATTGCTTGATCAGTTCAGCAGCATGAAATCCCTCCAACCTAATCTTTGTATAATGGCTGTCTGAGCAAATTATATCATTGTACTCTTTCAAGATTGAATAGTATGTGTGATATAGCCAGTTGTTTCATGTTTTAGAGCAACTGCAGTGGGGAGAATAGTGATACAGCCCAGTTTTCTCCTCAGCTTCAAGAGATACCGGAAATTGTTCAGGTTACTGTTTACCAAAGAGCACCAGCCACTGCACAAAACTTGGATGGCCCAATGGTGATACTCAAAGCTATCTGTAGGAATAAATTCGTAATTCTACCAAATTTATATGGGGCTTGACACACTGAGGAAGGTGGGAGGCTAGCTTGATGATACTTTTGCAATATCTTCCGTCAATCAGCTGCTCACACGTCAAAACTGCACACATAGATAGAAGTGTGCACCATCTACATCTACTGAAAATTTGGAGTCCTCAGAGTTCATGGCTCGTACAGAATGCAAGGAGCAGCATTGCTCTAGCCGTGGGAACCTAGCGCTTTTCCCACACTTTCCGTCAGCACGAGTACACGTGGTTGCCGCGGTCAACCACACAGCCAATCAGAAGCGTCAAATGTCGACGCGGTGGAGACCGCGTTCTTATTTATGATAGAGGACTAGTGAGCGGGTAGATACATACAAATGACGAGAACTCGGAGACCATGACGAGTGGTCACTTAGTGTAGCCGGTTGCGCGGCGGCTTTGCCTCAGCAGATTCAAGGGAATCAACCAGCCGTCGAGTTGGCCTTCTCCTGATCTCGCCGTCGCCGCTCCACCCAGAGGAACGTCATCACAATTTCGTCCATCAGGGGAACAGCTTCAGCAGTGAGTTCGAGATATGCGTCGTGTGCCTGCTTGACGAAACCATACGAGCGATCATGGGAGCGCGCAACAACGACGCCACTGCCATCGTTGCGCTTGAGCTATACGAAGAGCCGATCAATCATCAACTTGTGAGCACTGCGAAAATGCTTACCTTCCATTTTGTTGAGAAAGCTCCCGTGCTCCATACATATGATTGGCCGTTCGAGGCAATGAAGGCTCTTCTACTATGGTACACTGTTCATGGATTGTTAGACTAAACAAGAATTTAGAGCTCACCTGCGTAGCAAGCTTTCCTTTGGCATGTACTGCTTGAGACGCCTACTTTCCCCTCGTAGCACGAAGACTGACTGTCGGTATTCGTGCCATTCAATCTGGGCCACCGACTCCTCGCCATGAACACGTGACATGTTTGGGGAGCGGGTGCCGGTGCTACCCCACATACGTGGAGACCGCTGTGCCGCTTGGTTGGCGGGAGAACGGAAGATGGTCGTTACGCGTGCCTTGAATGCACGATGCGGGGTTTCGGTGCGATATACTGGTTTGGCTGACCCATCGTAGAGCACCGTGTTCAGTAGCTTGCTTCGGAAGAAGTACAGCTCCATATGGGTGTGTCGTGTGTCAAGCGCCTTGGGGTCAACGGAAGGTGGAAAACAGACATGTCAGGTAAGTACGAGCGTAATGCTCCTGTGATTCACTGTATGTAACTGTGAGGCTCACGGTGGTCAGGGAGGGATGATGCGTTTAAGGGCGGCAAGTCGTCCGAGTCTCCGACTGAGTTTCGGGTGCGCATCCAGCGCGTCACTCCCGGGGCAACTATATATAGGTATGGGGTTAGCGCGCTGAAGTGCCAAGTAAGTATATGCTGCGCCGCAGTTGCCATACAATGCTGTAGAGCTCCGCAATGCTGTCCCTGCGCGCTAGTATGCAATGCATTGGCAAGGGTACCCGTATTGAGAATCCGGCAGGGACCGATACTTTGCTAGGCTATCAAGAGTGCCGGCCTCTACCCGGTCACCGTTCGGCGCAAGGAGCACGGGATGGGAATGAGATGGGAGCAGGATATCTCTACGAAAGCCCCCTGCTCTGAATTTCGTTAGTACTTGCTTAGTACCGCTAATCTTGCTAACCTGGAACATTTCCACTTAATAACTTCTTAAGACATGCTTGCGGGGGTGGAGGCGGTGCACATGCTGGCCCTGTACCTTGAGCGGCACATGGCGTGCGAACGCGTGCGGCGACGCATCGGCGGTGCGCCCGGAGACAATGCCGACACCGTCCTTGGAAGTGGCGGGGCTGCACGCAGAGGGTGGCAGCCCGGGTGGCGAAGTATGGGGGCGCGCGCAGAGTTGATCCGACTTCGAGCCGACGTCGCGCTCGGCGCACACGCCAGCGCCGTCGGCCATGCTGGTGGGGCAGCGCACGTCGGGGCGCGCTCGGGAGCCGAGAGACGGCGCTGCAGGGCTGCGCGTGTCGTTCCTCGCAGGTTTGAAGGGGCGCTGCTCGTTGGGGCGCAAGGATGGCGGTCCGATGACGCACATGCCTGCGCGCCAGTTCGGATCCGCATCTGCGCGGCATGGCGGGAGCGGTGGGAATGGACCGACGCCGTGCAGTACGGTGCGCCAGCTCGAGACCGCGTCAGCGCGTGACAGCAGATTCGGTGGAGCGGCGGCATGCACTGGGGAGCTGTCGCTGCTCAGGTTCACGAAGCTGGCATGGCGGCGCTCCTCAGAGCGCGGCGAGGATCCGATTCAGCGCTCAAATGCGCGCGGGACGTCGCGCGCACGGTCGCGGAGCGGCGGGGGCGGCGAAGTGGATGCAAGGCCGGGAACGCCGTCCTCGGTCGGGGAAGTGGGGCCGCGGTCGTCACAGCGCCGCGGCGTTTCGGCGCGGCCGGCAATCGCGCGCAGGGTGGAAGTGATGGTGGTGCGCGCGCGATCGCACAGCGGCGGAGGTAGTGAGTCGGGTGACCGCGCTCGTTAGAGCGCGGCTGGGAAGTGGGAGCATGCGCGTCGGCGCGCTACGTTGCCGCCTGTGTCACGCGCTGACGCGGTCTCGAGCTGACGCAGGACGGTAGTGGAAGGCAGGGAAGCGGGCATATGGATCCACGGGGGCCGGGGGGGGGGCGTGTGAAAGGGCTGGAAGGAGTGGTGGTGGCAGCAGGGTGGATAGGAATGGAGACCGGGCAGGGTGTGTCAAAACACAGTCAAAGTCAAAGGTGGGTGACGCTTGGTCCAAGACAGCCCTCGCAGTAGTCACCGCAGTGATGGAGAGGAGACAGGCAGGAGGTGGTGGCAGGAGGGATGGGGAGCACAGATATGTGGACAGCAACATGCAAGGCCGGGGGAGTCGGGGGGACCGCGTTCTTATTTATGGTAGAGGATAGAGGATAGAGGATTTATTCTATTCTCGCTTTCTCTGGTGCATAATCACTCGAGCCACCTGCATCCTTAATTGACACTGAGAATGGCGGAGGGTGGAGTGGCCATTGTGTTGCTGGTGTGGTATAAAGCTGGGTGACGGTGCGTGGCGCCACGCTACACCGTTGCTACACCGTGACCGTCGTGGCTGATTCGGAGATGTGTTGACTCGCCAAAGACCCGACCAACTGACGACATTCCCTGGCTACACGATTGCTACACACGGTACATGCTTGCCATCGTCAGCGTCGTGTAGAGACTCGGTCACCAGTCTAACACGATTGTGCGTGCATGACGCCGTGTCTTTTATGAGCCTGTCGACTCGCTCTGGCTCGGGCGCTCCGTCTCCCACTTCCGGACGGGGCGCTTCTTCTCGTACATGGGCAGTCTCGTCACTCCATCAAACCTACAGTCAAATCGGGTGCTGTGGCCGCATGAAGAGCATGGGGGAGTGGACGTGCCCTCTTGGGGCCCTCCGTCGACCTACCACTTCTGCGTTGCTTCCCTTGACGCTACTGAACGCAGCTGGCGGCCCAACGCTGCGCACACTAGGGCATGGTTGGTAGTACTCAACAATTGCAGGACTCGTAAGTGCGTTCCTTGCGCGCATGTCGCGATCGCTGCTAATGATTGATTGCATCGCAGCCTCAGTCCAGTTCGATCGGCGTCGCAAGACCCGGAAGCAAAGTATGTCGAGCGAGCTCCATCATGGAGGCCTGAGGTTTACACCACTGTCGGGTAGTGACCGGTCAAGCAGCACACGGGCCGCCTCGTCGCAGCTACGTGCTGTCAGGTTCACGGTGACCGGTAAGCTCGCCTTTATAAGCGTGCCGGGCACTGAATGTCCTGACGCTCTCTTCCGTAGTTATCAGTGCAAGCGGCCTTCCCCACCTCAAAAACGTCTTTGGGAAGGAGCGGCGACTCTACGTCTCCGCGACCGACGGCGCGACAACAAGGACGACACCCAGTGCTGTCCAGAGCAGCAGGCAGACAGCACAGTGGAATGCTGTTCTCGGCGAATTGTGGGGTTTCAGCCCCGAACCTCCGCTTGACTGTCTCATGCTCCCACTGTAGCACCCTGAATACTTCCTCTTGTCTCACTCTGAACGTCTTCGCGGAACGAAAGTTGCACACCGATGAGCTTGTGGGAGCGCTCAAGATCCAGCCCGATTCTATTGGCGCCTCTCCCCCGCGCGGTACGTTTACTCGATGCATAAAGCAACCATCTTTGAGTTGCTGAATCTCGGGAAACAGACTATGACCTTGTTCTCAGCAAAGACATCGACGGTCACTCATCTCAACAACCTACTATCTCCTTATCCATTACTCTATCAGAGGCATATTCCCCCACGCTGATTGCAGCCATCAACGTCCCTGAGCCTGCTCCTGTCGAGAGACAGATGGATGACCGGAGACAGTTTGGCGATGTTCCTGCTCAGATTGGCATGCCCGTCCCAGCGGGGGCGGAAAGTTCCACTGAAACACCGCCAATCCCGGAAGCACTGCGCAGAGCCGATGATGCGATGAAAAGCATGCAATCCGCATCGTCGCCAGTGGTCACGGCTACGAGCTCCTGGGAAAAGGCAACAGATCTCGTCAGCGAAGCGGACGACGTGTTGGAGACGATGGGAACCGTCATCCACCAAATCAAAGCGGTCATGGATGCTGTCGATTCAATTGCAGAGGTGCTCGTTGTGCCATTTCGACTGTACCTTATGTCTGACTCGCACTGTGCAGCTCCATCCCTATGCCAAGATGGCGTGGAGTGTTCTTTCGTGTATCCCAAAGGTACGTCCACTGTCGCGTACGTTGGGATACTTAGCTCTTATCTTATTTCCGCACGGTGAGGCTCTGTTGGCTCAAGTGGAACGCGATGGAAACGTCCAGGCATTACTCTCGGCCGTGCACGATGCGTTTGATTTCGCGCAGCTGGCGGAGCCTCTGAAGGCAATTAAGCCAGGGTCGAAGCAAGCGCAGATCCTCACAATCATGTTGCAGCATGTCTGTGACTGCGGCGACTTCATCGATTCCTATGCTCAAGACAAGTCATTCTGTACGTGGAACCGCTCATCCTGACAGCGATTAAGAACTGATATAATCATATAATCCATAGGGACTCGTTTTCTGAAAAACCTTCCACGACAAGTTGATGGTAGAGTAGAAGGCTATCGCAAGACCCTCATCAATCTCCGTGACGATTTTCTGCGCTACGCCGTGGTCACCACAGAGGTTACCGCGCTCAACATCGAGGCAGACGTCGGGAGGCTATCCAGGCGACTGGAGGGCATTTCCGTACAATTTGAGCAGGTCTCGAGCCAGCTTGCCGACCTTGGTGCGTCCTGCGTCGACGACATCTTATCCATGATGCTCACCACTTGAATCCAGACATGAACGGAAAGATCATGGAAATTCCCTACGGCGTAGGTTCGCGCTTCCGCCGTGATAAGGGTTGTCTTGAGGGCACGCGGATCGACTTCTTGGACCATATTATCAACTGGGTCAACACACCCGGACCCACGCGTTGCCTGGTGCTCATGGGACACGCAGGTACCGGAAAGTCCTCGATAGCTCATGAAGTCGCACGCCGCTTCGACGACATGCGTCGCCTCACATCATCTTTCGTCTTCCTGCGTGCGGAGCGGTCCAAGAATGACACCCACCTGTTGTTCACGACACTCGCTCGTGATCTTTCAGACCGTTATCCGTCGTACAAGGCTGCGTTGGGGAGAGCCATTCAGAACGATACGGCGCTTCGACTGGGCGCCAAAGACTACGTCACCCTTTTCGAGTTCTCCTGCGACAACCCCTGAACAGCCTGCATCTTTTCGGCCCGTTTTCATCTCATCGACGGGCTAGACGAATGCGAGGACGCTTCTGGCGAAACTGGACTCCACACGTTCCTCGCCGATCACATCTCCACTCTACCCCCGAACTTCCGCATTCTCGTCACGTCACGGCCAGAGAAGGACATCGAACAAGCCTTTTCGGAGGCGCTGTCGACCAACCTTCTATACATGAACGACACGAAGTTATCAGCCAAGGCGCGTGACGATATCCGCGCATACTTCCAAAAGAATCTACCGAAGCGAGTAGTGGACCAGTACGGCGACGCTTTGGCAGAAAAGGCAGAGGGGCTATTCCAATGGGCTTCCGTCGCGTGCGGCTACATCAGGAGACCTCCACGTGGACTCACCGAGGGCAATTGTATCCGACGCCTACTGAATCCAGGCGCTGAGCAGAAGCGGATGGACCCCCTCGATGACCTGTACCGCACAATCCTCAGCTCGTACTTCGACCTCGATGACCCGGACGTTCGCCAGCGATACCAATCTGTGATGGGCCATCTCTTTGCGTTGTTCGAACCTCTCTCGATCGACACCTTAACTGCCCTGCGACAACACACTCAAGCCCCGGACGACGAGGATTCCATATCTGCCATTGTCGGTGATCTCGGCTCACTTTTGAGCAATGTTTCTTCGTCTCAGTCGTCCGACCCCATTATCCCGCTTCACACGTCGTTCCGCGATTTTCTGACAGACAAATCGCGGAGCGATATCTTCTATGTCCACCTCGATGAGGCCCATTGTCAGCTTGCGCACGCCTCCCTCGGTATCATGCTCAAGGAACTTCATCCCAACATGGGTGAACTCGATTCCTCACATGACCTCAACAAGGACATCATTGACCTCAAAGCCCGCGTTGCAGAGCACATATCAGTAGCGTTGTATTATGCCTGCCAGTTCTGGGACGACCATTTGGCACGAGCTAGATTCACTGACGACCTGTTCGACAAACTATGCTTGCTCTTCGGAAACAAGTTCCTGCCCTGGCTCGAGGTTCTCAGTCTCACTGGAAACATGAGTCTCGCTTCGCAGGGCTTGGCCTCTCTGCAATCCTGGTTGGGTAGCTCGCAGGGTAATGTGAGTAGTATGCTCTGGCCCGTCTGAAGCATCGTCAGACTGACGACACCATTTCATGACAGGCCTCGACCGAATTTAGAGAGTTCCAAGAACTGGTCGACGACGCCTTCGCGTTCGTGCGATACTTTGGCATGCCTATAGCTCAGAGCGCTCCCCATATCTACCTCTCCGCCCTCCCTTTTACCCCATCTACCTCCCGCGTTTTCAAACATTATGCTCCGGCTTACCCGAACATCTTGTCCGTGAAGCAAGGCCGGCTGTCTCGGTGGCCAGTCCTCGAGACTGTGATCCCTACCCGAAACGAGCGATGTCGCGCAGTAGCATATTCGCCGGATGGCCAACGCCTCGCCTCGGGCCTATCCGACCGTACGATATGTGTTTGGAGCGCTGCGACGGGAGAGATAGTTGCAGGGCCACTGACTGCACATACCCATTATGTTTCCTCTGTCGCGTTCTCCCCGGACGGCCAGCGCATTGCATCAGGTTCACACGATAAGAAGATCCTCATCTGGAATGCTACAACAGGGGAGACAGTTGCGGGGCCGTTCAAGGAGCATAGAGGTGCCGTCACTTCCGTCACCTACTCTCCGGACGGACAATACATCGCGTCGGGTTCCGGAGATCGAACCGTTCTTGTTTGGAACGCGATGACAGGAGAGAGAGTTGCGGGCCCATTCGCGGGGCATAGTGCCTGGGTGTTCTCCGTTGCATTTTCTCCCGATGGCAAGCGCATCGTCTCGGGTTCAGGTGACAAGACGATCCGGGTCTGGGATGCTACAACGGGAGAAGTGGTCGCTGGCCCATTCAGCGGGCATACGGGGGGTGTCAGTTCCGTCGCGTTCTCACCGGATGGAGAGCACATCGTCTCGGGGTCCGAGTCAATTCACGTATGGAACGCCACCACAGGGGAGACCATTGCGGGCCCTCTGCCTGGTCACACAGACAACGTTCGATGTGTTGCGTTTTCACCGGATGGCCAGCGGATCGTCTCTGGCTCGAAGGACAACACAGTGTGCATCTGGAATGGGATTACTGGCGAGCTGATCGCTGGTCCATTCCGTGGACACTCAGAATGGGTCGTATCTGTCACCTTCTCACCGGATGGTCAGCATGTTGCTTCGGGTTCATTCGACAAGACGATTTGTATATGGGATGCTGCAACCCCAGATGTCGAGAAGGAGGTCTTGCCATTTCGTGGACACACAGACACCATCACTACCCTCGCATACTCACCGGATGGTCAACACCTCGCCTCAGGCTCATACGACAACACCATCCATGTCTGGAAGGCCACTACGGGCGAAGTGGCGGCAGGACCGTTCATCGGGCACACAGATCGTATCAATTCTGTCTCATTCTCCCCGGACGGCCGGTTCATCGTATCGGGTTCGAATGACAAAACCCTGTTCGTCTGGGACGCCAAGACAGGGGAGAAAACCGCGGGGCCACTCAGTGGACACACAGATATCATTTACTCCGTCATGTTCTCACCGGATAGCCGGAGCATTGTTTCATCCTCAGCAGGTTACATCACTCACGTGTGGGATGCCGTGACGGGGGAAACCGTCTTGGAGCCATTGACGGGGCATGGTGGCGACGTATTCTCTGTCGTATTTTCCCCAGATGGTCAGCAAATCGCCTCCAGCTCAACCGACCGCACCATCCGTCTCTGGGATGCAAAGACCGGAGAGCTAGTCGGGAAGCCGCTGACCGGCCATGGGGACACGGTTACTTGCGTCACATTCTCTCCCGATGGCCAGCGCCTCGCCTCAGGCTCGGGCGACCGCAGAATCCGCATCTGGAATGCAAAGACAGGAGAGCCGCTCGCGGGGCCATTCCGCGGGCACACGGACTGTGTCAGATCAGTTTCATTCTCCCCGGATGGCCAGCATGTCGCCTCAGGCTCCGACGACTCTACCGTCCGCGTGTGGAACGCCATTACGGGCGAGAGTGTCTTGGCGCCACTCCGTGGGCACACGAGTTGGGTTTCCTGTGTTACATACTCGCCAAACGGTCAGCATATCGCCTCGGCCTCGGACAGGACCATTTCCGTCTGGAACGCCAAGACGGGCGAACCGGTTACTGGAGAGCTCAATAAACACAAGCAGGCATTCGGGTCTGTCGCCTTCTCTCCGGATGGCGAGAGGATTGCCTCTGGTTCGGATGACTACACGGTCTGCGTATGGAGCTCGACGACGGGAAGAATGCTCGCAGGACCCTTCCGTGGACACAGACGTCTTGTGACCACGGTTGCATGGTCGCCCAACGGGAGACGGATCGCTTCATGTTCGGGCGACCGCACCATTTACATATGGGACTCGATGATAGGAGACATAGTTGCAGGACCGTTGGGCGGACATCAGGAATATGTCTGGAGCGTCGCATTTTCGCATGACGGCCAGGTCGTCGTCTCAGGCTCGGAAGACCGCACGATTCGTGTATGGAACGCGACAACTGGAGAGCTGATCGCGAGTCTATTGGGTCACTCGGGCACAATATGGTCGTAACCCTCTCCCCGGATGGGTTGAACATCGCATCGAGTTCGGCGGACCGCACGATCCGCATCTGGGATGCTAAGACAGGAGAGCCAATCGGCGAGCCATTCCGAGGGCACACGGGCGGCGTGTCCTCCGTTGTGTACTCTCCGGATGGTCGGCACCTGGCCTCGGGATCGTACGATAACAGCATTCGTGTCTGGGACCCGAAGACCGGAGAACTAGTTGCTGGTCCATTCCGCGGTCACAAAGGAGATGTCAACGAGATCGCGTACTCTCCGGATGGTCGTTTCATCGCCTCTGCCTCCGACGACCGCACCATCGGCGTCTGGCATGCGATGACTGGGAAGAGGGCCGCAGGCCCGTTCCACGGGCACACAGACATCGCATACGGCGTGAGTTTCTCCCCCGATGGACGACGCATCGCTTCCAGCGGAGAAGACGCCACGATTCGCGTATGGGAATTCTCACCTCCCGGATCTGCCGCCAGTAGTGGCTCCGGTTCGGACACGCAGTCACCCACACCCGCCACGGACCCCCGAAAGGGTAACGATAGACCCCCAGCGGCCACCCTGGCCATGGGGAAACAGCGGGGACTTCACGGATCAATCTTTGGTCGACGATGACGGTTGGATCCGTGGGCCACACGGCGCGCTCTTGATTTGGATTCCCAAGGTTCATCGACGCGGTCTCTACCGTCCGAGCAACACGCTTGTCATAGGCGAGAACGAGACCCAATTGGACCTCGATAGGTTCGTGCATGGGAAGGATTGGGCAAGCCGTCTCATGAAGAAGCTGTAGGCGCCGCGGCGTCGTGACTGTAAGTACGTTCTCTAGATGTCGCCGCACCCACTGATCGACCAACTTTGACGCAGATATACATGCAGTGAGGTAGCGCTGCATTTCTTGATCGGATTTCACAAATGCGAAGACCTTGGGTGCCATCTGCCAACCCGGGGGGTAGTCGTTGGTTTCGCGCATGTTTGGGTAGATTTGTGCGGTGAACACGCACAGGGAAAGCTTGGACTCCATGGCTCGTAGGGAATAGATGTACTTGCTTGTTTGTTCTTTTTGCCTATGCACGTACGAACTATGTTTCTTGGTAATGGTATTGAAGTCGTCCGCAAGGCGCTGAAATGAGAAGTGAAGGAGTCATTGAGAGCGATCCCGGTGAGCGATCACGACGGTATGACAGCCAGCAGCCGGCTGCATTCGGGCCGTCGACGGACCGATATTTCCCGTTTTTGGTTCCGACGTGGCGCGGGGACTTGACGCGCTTCGACGCGGACGCGTCTCGAGACTCCTGACTGTCACTATCACTGGTCAGCATACCACAACTGCAACTGCTCGCGGATGCGACTGCACCATGCAGCCGAAGGGAAGATCAAAAAGTGGCAACGCAGCCACGCGCCAGCCAATGATCTCCAGCTTCTTCTCACAGCCCTCACGCACCCCCAGCGCGCCCGACGGCGGACACCGCTCCAGCTCGCCGATCGACCTTACCCTCTCGGGGGACGAGGCACCCCCGCCAGCAAAGAAACGGAAGATCACGCATGCTTTGAAGCGCGATGTCACACCACCATCTTCTCTCCAGCCGCAGGGTGGCTCTACGTCGTCGCAGTGGCGCTATGAGCCCTCGCAGTCGCCGGAGAGGCGCCCGGTAGACCCTGAGGTTCAGAAACGACGCGAGCAATTTGCAAAGCGCCTATTGGTCAAGGAGACCTCGTCTGTCGACGTTGGTCGGAAGACCGATGACGAGGACACGCCGCACTCGCGCGGGGACGATGCAGGCTCTTCCGGGGACGAGTCGGACGACAAGTTCAAGCAGCTGCAGAAGTTGTTTACTCAGAAGACTGATCCAAAGAAGAAGGGAAAAGCAAAGGCCGCGCCCGCGAAGCGATCGAAGAAACAGGTGGAAATTGGACCCAGTGGCGAGCCATATACTGCATTGGAGCTACAGGTGCGTCCGCCACTATTCCCCGGAGGGTTAAGAGATAATGTTGAGCAGGTCAAACGACTCAAAGAGAAGCACGAAGGCGTGCTGCTGATGATCGAAGTTGGCTACAAGTACAAGTTCTTTGGCGAAGACGCAAAGGTGTGCCTCTTCTTGCCGTCCTCCGTCTTCTCGTACCGAATCACGACCCCTACAGGTGGCTGCTAAGGAGCTTGGGATTGTCGCATACCCAGATCGTAACTTCACCGTCGCGTCTATACCTGTCCATCGACGAGACATCCACCTCAGAAAGTATTGCTTTCTCGACTTCTGCCCGCCTATAACTGAACCATCACCCAAAGACTCTTGTCGCGGGGACATAAGGTCGGCATCGTAGGGCAGACAGAGACTGCAGCTCTCAAGAAAGCTGGTGACAACCGCAACGCACCATTCGAGCGAGAGTTGACCCATCTATATACCGCCGTGACGTGCGTCTGCGTTTACGTACTGCACACCCCGGACCTTACCATGCCCCAGATACGTTGACGACCTGGATTCCGCTGATGATATAGATGCGAACGACACTCCATGGTTAATGTGCCTGGTCGAGCAGCTCCGCGGTGGCATGGGCGCGGACGAGAGGGTCAGCTTTGGCATGATTGTCATATGCCCGAGTACAGGCGACGTCGTGTGGGACGAGTTTGAAGGCAAGCCTTCGCTTTACACGCGTCGAGCTATCTCACCTATGGCCCCATCAGATGGCCACATGCGTACCGAGCTCGAAGTATATCGAGTAACTAATTCCACTTTTCCTCGCTCATACGTCTGTCACAGACGCGAATGGTACACTGCAAACCCTCCGAGCTGTTGCTGGCTGAGCAGAGCTTGACGAAGCCCACCGAACGGATGCTAAAGCACTTTGCGGGGTATGCTACTTTATACTCGCCGAAGGAGATGCGAACTCATGCGTCGTGTATTAGGAGCGCAACGACAGAGCACAGTATTCGAATAGAAAGATATAAGACTCGCATGTCGTACACCGATGCGTTCGACTTCGTCTCCGACTTCTATACTCGCAAGACAAACTCTGGAAAGGCATCTGCGAGTTTTACATCAGGCCAGTAACATGTCTCATGGAGGCCGAGATGATTAGCTAATATCTTGCAGGCAAGCTGATGGCAGAGGTGACCGACTTCCCCAAGCAAGTCACCATCGCGTTGGCGCAGTGCATCGAATATCTTTCCGCCTTCCGCATAGCTGACGCGCTACTTGCGACGAACTTCTTTGCTAAATTTACGACACGAGCACACATGCTTCTCAATGGTAACACCCTTACTAATCTGTGCGTATCAGGCTACCGCTATGAAGTCATTGATGCTGAGAAATTTGCCAGGGAGATCTACCAGAACGACACCAATTTTACTAAGAAGGGATCTTTAATGTGGATTTTGGATAAGACCACCACGAAATTTGGCTCAAGGCTGTTACACAATTGGGTGGGGAGGCCTCTGGTGGATATGAAGTAAGACCTCTCATGTGCCACCGTTCCTTATATTATCTGATGCTGGGTTAGCGTACTGCAAGAACGGATAGATGCAGTTGAAGAAATCATCTCGACATCATCACAACACCTACATTCGCTTCGTCCAGTCTTGAAAGGACTGCCCGACCTATCCAAGGGTTTGTGTCGAATCCAGTACGGAAAAGTAGGTGCGGCTCAGCTTAGTCACCCCCAGTTCTAACGTTGGAGAAACTGTAGTGCACGCCCAAAGAACTGTCCGTACTCCTCTCGGCTTTCAATAGGATCTCAATGGCCTTTCCGCGCTTTCAGAGCCCTGCCGCAGTTGGCTTCAAATCGCCTTTACTCAATGGAATTGTCTACACGCTACCTCTTCTCCGGGAGCCAATCCAGGAGCTCATCGATACCATTGTATTAAAGAAGGCCGCCGTTGGGAACAAGGCAGGCATGTGGTCGGATCCCGAACGATACCCTGAGATCGCAGACGCGGATGGGGTGTGTACACCCGCAAGTCATAGTGTAAATTTCACATCGGCTCAATGACACGTTTTCCAGGCGGCAGCACTAGTCGCGAAAGAGCTAGATGATCAACTCAAGATCAGTACGTCTTGAAGCCTTATTCCAAGCACATATTGAATGGGACCCCAGTTAGGGGTCAGCTGAAGAAGCCGGCGCTTCAATGGACGACTGTGTTGGGTGATGAAGTATGTGGATTCAAAGCCAATCCTCCCATGTTCTGACCACCGACGCCTGATAGTACCTGATAGAGATAAGCCGCTCCGAAGACATGAGTAAGATACCACACACTTGGCTGATGCATAGTAGGTAAGCGCCAGCCAGTGTCGCGAGACTTGCCCCAGCTCATCTGCGCAGTACGAAGAAAGTGCGCAGTACTACACTCCTATCGTGAAGGAGAAGCTCGCTTTGCGCGACCAGTTCCTGGAGACGCGTGACGCAGCCGCGAACAAGGCATTCCTGTCCTTCCTCAACGACATCGCACAGACGCACTACGCGCTCCTGCGCGACGCAGTGCACAAGCTCGCGACAGCTGACTGCCTGCTGAGCCTCGCGCTCGTCGCGCTGCGCAACAACTACGTTAAGCCCCAGTTCGTCGCGCGCGGCGCGGAGGGCGAGGAGGACGTGCTCGAAATCGTGGACGGGCGCCACCCGATGGTCGAGGCGCTCCGCGCAGACCCGTTCGTCCCGAATAGCGTCGCGCTCGGCGGCGGCGAGCCGCGCAGCAAGGTCATCACGGGCCCGAACATGGGCGGGAAGAGCTCCGCGGTGCGCATGATCGCGCTCATCGCGATCATGGCGCAGATCGGGTCGTACGTGCCCGCGGTGGCCGCGCGCCTGAGCATGCTCGATGGCGTATTGACGCGCATGGGTGGTGAGTCACACTGTTCATGCCTTCTGGCTTGGGCGGGCGCTAACCTGAAGGCTTGTAGCATCGGACGAACTTGCACGTGGGCGGTCGACTTTCATGGTCGAGATGTCCGAAACGAGCGACATACTGCTGCACGCGACGAGCCGGAGCCTGGTCATCCTCGACGAGCTTGGGCGCGGCACATCTACGTTCGACGGCGTGCGTCGCGCTTCTTTCCTTGTGTCCCGCTCCGACGCTGACACGAATCCCCACGCAGATGGCAATCGCGCACGCGGTTCTGCACCACCTCGTCACCACGACGCGCGCCAAGACGCTCTTCATCACGCACTACCCGCACGTCGCGGCAGAGCTCGCCGCGCGCCTGCCGGACGACATCGAAAACCTGCACATGGGCTTCGCGGAGGAGACGCGTATCAACGGCACGCGCGACATCACGTTCCTGTATCGCCTCGAGCACGGGCTCGCGGCTGAGTCGTTTGGCATTGAGTGCGCGCGGCTCGCGGGAATCCCGGAGGACGTGCTGGAGCCGGCCGTGGAGCACGCAGAGCGGATGCGCAAGCTTGTCGAGGAGAGGGCCAGGCAGAGCAGGTGCGTGACCTTGCTGTGAGCAGTGACCGTGCGCTGACGAACTGAAAGGGCTCGGAAAGCGCTGAAACTGCTGGCCACCTGTTCGCGTGGATCCGGGCTTGAGGCAATGGCTGCCATGGAAGAGTTGCAGACCGTTATGTACCTGGCCAAGCTCAGGCTCGACAGTGCGACAGTTGTAGATCTGACTTAATCGCTATCATACTATGTCCGAGGAATCTGTACCATGACTTTCTGCAGCACTATAGGGTTTCGACGGACGTAAAATAGAGGAGCTCAGGCTGGACTTACTAGATCAATAATTATACATGTTTGTGCCATATCGAAGTCACAGCCGGGCGAGTGAGCAGTCTTGAGCCCACACGGACCGGTCGGACACTCCGGGCCGAATCTCTCGGATTGCGGGAGCCCAATCATCACCTTCTCTGGCTACTCGTGTTGATAAGACCGCTGGCAGTGGGACAACAGCACCGATCCACCATGGCCGCCAATTACCAGGATGCGATCGTGTTGTTCGGAGACTCGCTCACGCAGATGAGTTGGGACCCGGAGCTAGGAGGTGTCGGCGCTCGCCTCGCCAGTACGTCGCAAGCTACATCCCTGGCGAGTATTCAGTATCTAAACCCAGTCTCACGACATCACAGACTTGTATGTGCGCAAGGTGGACGTCCTGAATCGTGGTTTCTCTGGATATAACACAGATTGGGCATTGCCTGTCCTAGAGCAGGTATACTCAGACAGTCGCTGCGCATCCGAGCGAACATGCTGAGGTGCGGCCAGATCATTGCGAAGCGGGAGCAGCAACCTCACGTCCCACGCGTGCGGCTCCTCACGATATGGTTCGGCGCGAATGATGCGTGCCTGCCAGGATGCGGGCAACACGTCCCACTCGTGCGGTTTTCAGAGAACCTCGCGAAGATGGTGCACACCATCCGAGAGCCCAAGTCGCCGTGGTACTCGCCGGAGACGAAGATAATCCTGATCACCGCGCCACCTATCCATGCTGGCTCCTTCGACGAGGATAATCCAACGCGGACTTTCGATAACACGAGGAGCTACGCAGAGGCCGCCAAGAAGGCGGGAGAGAACGAAAGCGTGCCGGTGCTAGACGCGTGGACAAGAGTGTGGGAGGCAGCTGGAAAGGACAGGGAGGCGGTGAAGTTCTTCCTGACGGATGGGCTTCACCTGAACGAAGCCGGGTACAAGGTAAGTGCGCGAGTGAGCGGGTGTATAGATAATGATGACACTCCTGGACGCAGATTGTGTACGACGGGCTGGTGGAGGCCATCGGGGAGTATTACCCAGAAATCCATCATGAGAGACTCAAGCCAGTGTTCCCCCTGTGGGACTACTTCCATGACCACACCCTGGAAGATTTCAAGGCGGAGAAATGGGTGGATAGATAGACACTCTCCGGCTCGGGGACGTTGCTGAGGATTTAGAGGAGCCTTCAATAGTAGTGAAGATGGGATTGCGACTCGGGAAGTATCTCGGCTTGGTGGTCACCGTTGCATTGCAGAAAGACCACGACTGTCAGTGCCGCGGCGGTGTGGAAAGCGTGACAAAAAGACGCGTCATGTCACATTGTGTCACGGTGTCGTGTCGAGGATCAACGGAAGCGTGAGGTTGAAGGCGCCGATCAAACACGCTCAACCTCGGACTGTATGCACACCGTAGCAGACTCACGCTTACTCCCAGCATCGACAAGGAATGGCTCCGTAAGTACACCTGAACTACTTGGGGCCGCGTGCTGAACGATAGCTGCACCAGTAAAGTCCCGTTCACCGACGACGATGATATACTTCTCGTGAAATACATTGCAAAGTACAATCCCGCTCCGAAAGGCCGTCTTGGTATCAAACTGTACGAGAAACTAGTTGAAAACGTGCGTCACTTACTGCGCGGAGCCCACCTCAAATGACGCCCGCGCCAGGCAGGCAACAACTGGTCTTTTTCACCCCGTCATTCTGCGCAGTCGTGGCGTGAGCGGTACAAGAAGAACCAGGGCTGGTTCGACGCCCACATCAGTGCATGGCAGAAGAAAAAGGGCATCTCTCCCGATGAACCTCCTCCCCCCTCTGCTGAGCTTGCCGCTGGTCCTCCTCCCTCGCGAAGTGCGAACAACTCTGCACGTCCCAATGACAGGAAGCCCGTAACATCGCGTACAACGGAGAATGGGAATGGAAAACGGCGGCGGGAGTCTGATCACGCGGACGAGCGGGACGCTCCTGCAAAGAAGGCGCGTCGGGAGAACGGGGGCGCCACACAGGCCCAAGGACGCGATGGACGCGCGCATACAAGTCATCAAAATACGGTCCCTCGTAATAAGGGGAAGGCGCGTGCCGACCCGACGCCTCGTTACGAGGAAGAAGAGGAAGCGTCGCAAGACGTCGGGCCAGATGACTACCCAGGCGCGCTATCCAGTCCACACGGTGACCCTCGCGGAACAGCAAACCAGCCGGGGGAGGGCAGTGAAACTGCCAGTTCCTCTCGCTCGCCAACTCCGGATAACTTGGAATCACCTGGTGGACCGAGCAGGTACGTCTGCCTCATGTCCAATGGCACCGATGAACTCATGGCATCGCCGAACAGACCACCGACACCAGGCCCTGTTGGCGACACAACAGCCCCGGAACACCTCTACCCCTCCCTGGCCTCTGTGGATGACCAGCAGCGGGATGCCTCATCGGCAGCTGCTCGAGAACCTGCCGTCCCTGGCGCGTTTCCATCATCTCTTGCCAACACCCAGACAGAACCTACGCGCGAATCTCACAATCAGCTCTCACAGGAGCCTACGCCCCCGCAGTCCAGCGTTATCGATACCCCACGAAGTTCGTCCACCAACGCGGCCTCACGGAACGCGGGTGTTGCTCACCCACAGCCACCTCTACCCCCTCCAAAGCGCAGACGCGCGCCTCCTCAGCGAAAGCGGCCCGTTGAAGATGAGGACGACATATTCGAGACACCACCTCCTGAAACGCAGGAAATGAGTTCTCCGCCACCAGCTCGCGTCCGAGAGGCTCCCCGCCTAGTAGAAGGGCCGTATCGCAGCGCATACACTGATGCCAATGGTGATTCCCGAATATCACGGCACGGTCGACGCGCAAGCGGAATCGATGAAGAAGATGAAGCTGCAGATGAGAAGTGGTGGCCCAAGAGAGGGAGGCGGAAGATCTTGGCTACGTCCACTCCTACGGCAGACCGGCCGCCTCCGGAGCGCATCAAACCTCTTTCCCCAGACGAGGCGCCCAAAGCCGCAGAGCGTGCGTACCCTTCCGCGCCTGTTGTGCATTCCAGCAAGCCACGGCAAACCATTGCGCCTGTGCCTGCTGTGGCGCGCAAGAGCGTACCTGCCAACACTAATGCACTGCCGGCCACTAAGGGGCCTGCTGCGTTACCAGCTATCTCCTTTACAGCCAAAGCACCATCTAGTGCGCACCGACCTCCCCAGCCCAATGCCGTAGCTTCATCTTCCAAGGTCCAACTACCACCCGCTCCCGAGCGACGCCCCTCTCTCCCTGTTCCTGCCGATGCGCCTCGCCGGAAGTCTATCCCTGCAGCAGGCGGGATCAAGGCCCTCCCAGCTCAGAAACTCCCACGCGCGCAAAGCCCAGCGCCCGCCGTCAACCGCCTCCTATTCCCCACCGTCCCCGCGCACAAACTCCCACCCCCCGCACCTGCCCCGCCCCCAAACGCCCCTCGCCAGCTCAACAACCACAGCCCCGCGCGCCAAGCATCGCCTCCGCAGGCGACCCGTTCTCCGCCCCCGTCCCGGCTCCAGCCCGCGACCGCGAAGCCCGCGACCACGAAGCCCGGAGGCAGACGGTCACAGGCGCGGGCCCAGGTGGCGTACGGCACATCGATTTACTGAAACGCCAGGACACGCGCCACGCGTCGGTGCAGCACCTCGACCTGCGCGCGCTGAGCGCAAGCCGCAGTGCTGCGCCATCGCGCGCAAGCAGCGCCGGCACCGGTACTAGCACCACGTCGCGCAGCGCGAGCAGCCGCGGGCGCGGCCGTCCGCGCTCGCGGCTCCGCGGCCCCCGCGCGTCGACATCCGTGTCGACGCCGCCGCACCTGTCCGCGGCGAACCGCGAGCTCGTGCTCGCCGCCGGGCTGCAGGCGGTGTACGCGCGCATGGCGGAGAACCATAAGTTCCACATCGACGTCGTGCGGCAGGTCGCGGAGGGCCAGCGGAGCCTCGAGGAGACGGACGCGGTGCTGCGCCGTATGCGCGAGGCTGCGGGGCGCGAGTATGAACGGCTCCTTGCACGGCAGGAGGAAGAGGAGAGTGAAGACGAAGACGAAGTGGAAGCAGGAGAGATAGAAGAGGGTGAGAACGATGCTGTGGATGAACAGGAACAGCCTGCTGAGGAAGTTGACGACCAGCCTGAGCCAGAGCCAGAGCCGGTGCAAGTGGAGCGGCAAGCGCCCGCCCCTTCACCGCCGCCCTCCGCGCCGACACCAGGTTCCCCGGCCCAGCCCTCCCCCACCCAGTCCTCTCCCGCCCGGGCGCGGCGCCACGCGCTGCGCATCAACACGCTTTCGCCGGTCCCATCGCCCCTCACAGCGCCAGAGTACTCCCCGCCGACGCCGACGCGCGCGCACCAGTACCGCCGTCTCCAACGCTCAGGCCGCGTGCAAGAGGCGCGGTCGCGCGAAGCGCAGCTCGCGCGCCGCAGCTCACAGGCAAGCCCTGAGCAAGACGAGCGCAGCGTCGCAGCGTACCTCCTGCAGCCGGAGGAGGCGGATGCGGCGCTTGAGTCGCAACATCAGTCCGCGGGGGAAGAGGAAGAGGAAGAGGAGCCTCCTGCAGAGGATCACAACGAACTCCCGATGGAGGATGAGGACGAGGTTGCTGGTATCAGCCAAGCGCCCGAATACGACGAGGCGGTGTACGATGACGATGATGACTATGACGACAATGCGCGCGCTGGCCCGGCACCCGGGCCTACGTACGACGACGACGATCCCGGCATGGCCGAGGACGAAGATGAGGATGAGGACGACGCGCGACTCTACGGACTCCCTAGCTC